>MU174342.1:174498-204491 GCA_016696395.1 Antechinus stuartii
TTCTTCTTCTTCTTCTTCTTCTTCTTCTTCTTCTTCTTCTTCTTCTTTGTTCTCCTCTTCTCCTCCTCCTCCTCCTCCTCGTTCTTATTTTAATGAAAGCTATCAAATGAGCAATTTTATTCCTATCCATGATCACAGACATTTAACAAACCATAACATCTGAATTCACCTTTAAAAATAACATGTAACACAGTGATATACTCAGTACAAAATCTTTCAGGGGAGGGAAAAGTACTACCTAGTGGAATGGATCCAGATTTATAACAAGAACATTCAAATATAGATGAATCAATGCAGAGAATGAAAATCTACTTTTCATTATTTTTATTTTAAAAAGTATTTACCACTCTAATCCTCTGACTCTGTGTGTGTGTGTGTGTGTATAGCTGTACAAATAATATTCATTTAAAAAAAAATTCTCTCTATTTGAGTAAATAGCAAGGAAGGGAAGAAAGAGAACAGACTCTGGTGTCAGGAAGCCCTGAATTTGAATTTGACCTCTGAAACATACTGACTGTGGGACCATTTGTAAGTCCCTAAACTGAATGTGCTCTAGGAAAACCTCTAAGACCATAAGCTAAATAGTAATAATGATGTAACATTGTGAAAGACTTGACTACTCTGATTAATATAATCATTCAAGATAATTCTAAAGGATTAATGCTGAAAAAAAGTGCTGTCCATCTCCAGAGAGACACCTGAGGAACTCTGAGAGCAAAATGAAGTATAACTTTCTCATTTTCTGTATTTTTCTTGTCTTTTTTCAAAAATGGCTAAGATGGAAATATGTTTTGCATGATTTTGTGTACATAATTGACATCATATTGCTTGCCTTCTCGATGTGGGTGGGAGAGGTGAATGGAAGGAAGAGAATTTGTAATTCAGAATTTAAAAGAAAAATTGTTAAAATAAACAGTAAACTTAATTTTTTTAATGTTAATTTTTTAAATTTTAAATGCTGATGTAACAAAAATAATTAAAGGTAAAATATTGACCTGAATGAGTAGAAATAATTTTCACACTATAACTCTAATGAAATCATTGCTACATATCAGAAAATAAGACACACACACACATATCTCAAAAAAACATAATACAAAGTAGAAAAAAGAGAGTTTCTGGCTATATCGCCTTCAGAATTGGAAGGATTATCAAAAGCCATCTAATTTCAGCTCATGTCTAAATAGTAAGCCATTTAGCTAATATGCATTTATTAAATACTTACTGTGTGCTAGTCATTCTGCTATACAAAAATTCTTCTCAAGTTGATAATAGTCTTCACCGAGTGAATAGGAATCTTTTTCCTCCTGGGAACAGTCCAGTCTACGTAGCTTTCATTGCAGCATTTTTTTTTCCCTTCTATTAACCCCAAATCTGCCACTTAAAACAAATTTTTATGGATATGTTTTAGTTTTATATTGCCTTCCATTTAAAATGTATTCTTCTCATAAAATATTTAGGAATCTATCAGCCAAGGGAAAATCAGAAACTTTATGAGCAAAACTACAAAACACTTTCCACACAAATTAAGTCTGATCTAACCAACTGGAAAAATATTAAATGCTCTTGGATTGGGGGAGCAAATATAATAAAGATGACAATACTACCTAAATTAATCTACTTATTTAGCGCTATACCAATCAGACTCCCAAAAAACTACTTTGATGAATTAGAAAAAATAACAACAAAGTTTATATGGAAAAACAAAAGGTCAAGAATTTCAAGGGAATTAATGAAAAAAAAATCAAATGAAGGTGGCCTAGCTGTACCAGATCTAAAATTATATTATAAAGCAGCAGTTACTAAAACCATCTGGTATTGGCTAAGAAAAAGACTAGTTGATCAATGGAATAAGTTAGGTTCAAAGGACAAAACAGCCAATAACTTTAATAATATAGTGTTTGACAAACCCAAAGACACTAGTTTCTGGGATAAGAATGCATTATTTGACAAAAATTGCTGGGAAAATTGGAAATCAGTATGGCAGAAACTAGGCATTGACCCACACTTAACACCATACACCAAGATAAGATCAAAATGGGTTCATGACCTAGGCATAAAGAATGAGATTATAAATAAATTGGAAGAACATAGGATAGTTTACCTGTCAGACCTGTGGAAGAGGGAGGAATTTATGACCAAAGAAGAACTAGAGATCACTATTGACCACAACATAGAAAATTTTGATTATATCAAATTGAAAAGTTTTTGTACAAACAAAACAAATGCAAACAAGATTAGAAGGGAAACAATAAACTGGGAAAACATTTTTACAATCAAAGGTTCTGATAAAGGCCTCATTTCCAAAATATATAGAGAACTGACCCTAATCTATAAGAAATCAAACCATTCTCCAATTGATAAATGGTCAAAGGATATGAACAGACAATTCTCAGACGAAGAAATTGAAACTATTTATAGACATATGAAAATATGCTCCAAATCATTATTAATCAGAGAAATGCAAATTAAGACAACTCTGAGATACCACTACACACCTGTCAGATTGGCTAGAATGACAGGGAAAGATAATGGGGAATGTTGGAGGGGATGTGGGAAAACAGGGACACTGATACATTGTTGGTGGAATTGTGAACACATCCAGCCATTCTGGAGAGCAATTTGGAACTATGCTCAAAAAGTTATCAAGCTGTGCATACCCTTTGATCCAGCAGTGTTTCTACTGGGTTTATACCCCAAAGAGATACTAAAGAAAGGAAAGGGACCTGTATGTGCCAAAATGTTTGTGGCAGCTCTGTTTGTAGTGGCTAGAAGCTGGAAAATGAAAGGATGTCCATCAATTGGAGAATGGTTGAGTAAATTGTGGTATATGAACGTTATGGAATATTATTGTTCTGTAAGGAACGACCAGCAGGATGAATACAGAGAGGCTTGGAGAGACCTACATGAACTGATGCTAAGTGAAATGAGCAGAACCAGGAGATCATTATATACCTCAATAATGATACTGTTTGAGGATGTATTCTGATGGAAGTGGACCTCTTTGATAAAGAGAACCTTAATTGATCAAAGATGGACAGAAGCAGCTACACCCAGAGAAAGAACACTGGAAATGAATATAAAATGCTTGCATTTATGTTTTTCCTCCCGGGTTATTTATACCTTCTGAATTCAATTCTCCCTGTGCAACAAGAAAACTGTTTGGTTCTGCACACATATATTGTATCTAGGATATACTGCAACCCATTCAACATGTAAAGGACTCTTGCCATCTGGGGGGAAGGAGTGGAGGGAGGGAGAGGAAAAATCGGAACAGAAATGAATGCAAGAGATAATGCTGTAAAAAATTACCCTGGCATGCGTTCTATCAATAAAAAAATTATTTAAAAAAAAATGTATTCTTCTCTCCCTCTCATCCCCTATAATGAAGAACAAAAAAAAAAAAAAAAAAAAGGAGGAGAAAAGGGAAGGGCAGGGGTGACAACAAACATTTATGAAATACCTATTATGTGCTGGCCACTGTGCTAAAAACATTATAAATATTATCTTATTTGAGAAGTTACTTCAGCAAAACTAACCCACTCATTAATTAATTAACCATACACCATATTTTATACTTTATTACTTCCTCTAGAACAAGTTGAGCATATGTAATTATGCAGTACTTCTTTTTCCATTTACATTATTGTCATGTATATTGTTTCCCTCATTCTGCTTAATTCACTCTCTATCGGATCATAGAACTCTTATTTCTCAGTTTTCTTCATATTCATCATTTCTTACAGCACAATAACACAATTACTTTTGTGAATCATTCAATTTCTGAATCAATGAACATTTATTTTGGTTTTTTTTTTAAATTGACTCTATAAAAAATGCTGCTACAAATATTTTTGGCGAACTGCCATGGACTTCTAGTGAACACAATGATGATCTTTCAAACTATCTTTGGACTTTTTTGAGAGATGTTTAATATTGACATCTCTGAGCCTGAGGATATTGACATTTTAGATATGTTCTTAGAAGGATTTAAAATTCGTTTCCAGAATGGTGAAACCATTTCATAGCTACACCACTAATGCATTAGTATACCTGACTTTGTGTAGCTGCTCCCTTATTTGATCACATTTTCCAAGAAAATTAAACTTATTCTTAATTCTGTTCTCTGAGTCAAGCAGGGCAAAGCTTATAATTTTCTCATAATGTTCTATGCAATTATTTAAAAGATATTTCCATATTTGTCATGTTGCCATTCTTCTAGCCATAATAAGGAAAGCACTTCATAAAATAGTGTGCAAATGATTATTATTAGCCCTAATTTTCTGGTGCTTTCTATTGAGAATGATTTTTGCCATTAGTCCCTTAGCTATGTATACATGTGGACATGTATTCTGGGACATTAGATCTATGATTAGTTAGACAAAAGGAAGGTCATTCCTTTTACCCTTGATTCACTTGGACAACTCACTGAAACCAGTAATAATGTTCCTATGTCAAGGAGAAATAAACATTTAAAACTGGAATCAGGCAAAACAGAAGCATTCTTGACCTTGGTTTGCATTTAACTTCATTAATCTAATTTTTTTCTATGTGTTTATACTTACTACCTGGCATCCTTGGTTGGCATTACTGTTTGTTTTTTCTGGAGACTACTCTAGATTATTACTTAATGTTAAAAAATACACTCAGAATTAATATGACAACAAAGACTATTTATAATTCATATTTACATGATACTTTAAGGTCTCATTTATCTTACTTAATTCATTTGATCTTCATAGCCATGTGCTATAGATGCATTTATGATCCCCATTAGATGAAGAAACTGTTTAGAGGAATCAATTAATTTGCTTAGAGTCAAACAAATGGGTGTGTCTAAGGCTTGTTTGGACCCAAGTCCAGTACACTATTTTCTGTATCATTTAATCTTTGCAAATTACAATTTTAGGGCATCTCAAGGTTTACAAAGCCCTTTCTTCATGTAGCACTCAGCCTAGGCTATTTATTCACTTCCCTCTGCAAAAGCAACCCAGGTTCCCAGGATTCTAAAGGTAACTCTACAAAGTTGAGATTTCTATTATTTGTCACTCATGAACTCCCACTGTTATGTTTCTTACTGATTATCAAGGAGACCTAACTAGCTTTTTAAAAGAGTATATATTAAGCAAGTAGCAAGAACAGTAGTACAGTTGTTAGAGAAGCATCTTCCCCAAGCCAGGGATGTGCTCTCTCCTTGTATACATGTGATCTTTGAAAAGAGTAGAATTTGACTTTAAGAACATATGTGGCAGGGACAGCTAGATGGGGCAGTGCATAAAGCACCTGTCTTGGAGTTAGTACCTGCGTTTAAATCTGGTCTCTGACACTTAATACTTAGTAGCTATGTGACTCTGGGCAAATCACTTAATCTCAATTGCCTTTCAAAAAATGGCTAAAAGAAGAATATATGTGGCAACATGACAAATATGAAAATATCTTTAAAAAGAAGTGCAAGTATTTAATCTGTATTAGATTAATTACTGTCTTGGGGACAGGGAAAGTAAGGGAGGGAGAAAAATTGGGGAAGCAAAATCTTATAAAACAAATGTTGAAAACTATCTTTGCATGTATTTGGAAAGTAAAATACTATTAAAATTTTTAAAAACTAAGAAAGGCAAAAGGGTAAATTGAGAGCTTTTCATTATTGGAAGAACTTTTTACCCTTCATTGAATACTCATTAAATCCTCTGATGAACTCTGAGGTTCAGGTACCATATACAGTTCTAAATCTGCTTTTCCTTAGTGTGCTAATTTATCCTTGGTATGTGTGATATTTCCTATGTGGCCATTTATTTTCATCCAGTGATCTATAGTCCCTTATAATCCAAGTTTAGTAGTGGCCCAATGGTTATATATTCTAGGCTGTACGTAAACATAGTTATCAAAAAACTATCCCTATTATTCATAATTGTTCTTGTGAGATCTAGGATACTTCTTTCTAGTCACTTCCATTGCTCCTGAAGAAATTATTTTTCTTTCAAATTAGCCAAGGGAAACAACAGGAAAAATATTGCAACAGCTCCCACATCTGAATGCCAATCAATTAGTTATAGCCATTCCCAAACAAACTGCTAACTCATGGCTAAGAGGAAAAGGTCTGCCTTCTGTCTGTGTGTCTTTTTCTTCTCTCTCTTTCCATCTCCATTTTTTTTTTCTGTCTCAGCTTTAACTTTTTGTCTCTATTTCTGTTCTGTCTCTTTCTTAATGTCTCTATCTTTATCTTTCTCCAAAATTGTGAAATTGAGTCAATTATTCTATAGCACCCAGCCAGAAAACTGCTCAAGAAAAAAAATACCATAATTGTAAAATCTGTTTTTCTCCTTTCCTGAACACTCCTTGTTTATCTCTCTACTGTATCCATCTGTTTATACACAGAGTAGCTACACAATGATTAATTACTTTATAATGATAACTGTTGTAAGAGAAAAGGAAACAGAAAGGTAATAAATTCTTGAGAAACAGAGATGAATTTTGAGAAATTAGTACACACTGTTATAGGACAAAGAAGGAAGTAAAAGGAGATAGGGAGAGATAGTGGAGAAATCTCCCTTTGTGAGTCTGCAGTCCAAGATGGGAATAGTTCATCCCTATATTTCTTCATTCACAGTTCATATACATAGAACCAGTCCTGGAGTCTAGCGCTAAGGATCTCATGACAGATCCTCTGTTTCATCATCTCCATCCCTTCTTCTCAAAGAGGCTGGTCCAGTTTCCTTCTCTAGTTTTTTGACTCAGTCTTTAGAGCCTCTGCTCTCACATAAATGACTTTCCCAGAATCCTATGTAATGGGAAGAGTCAACTTGACATCTCTAATTTTATACCAATAACATAAACATCAGTCATGTCCAATTTTTTGTGATCCCATTTGGAGTTTCCTTGGCAAAGATACTGTAATGGTTTGACATTTCCTTCCAAATGGAGATGGAAAGAGAGAGAGGAAAAAGACACAATCTTCATTTGATATATTCATTGATGTTTATGTTCATAGCAGTTTATTATATTATTATTTTAATGTTAATGTTTCAATCAGTCAACATATATTTATTAAGCACTGAGATAGGCACTGGGGATGCAAGTATAAAGAATGAAACAATCTTTTCTTGCAATAGATGGGGAGAGACAGAAAATATGTATAAAATATATGCACTATAAATAGAAAGTTAATAAATGCAAATGTATACAAAGTAGTTAAGTACAAGGTAGTTTGGAAGAGAAAGTACTACAATTTGGGGGAAGGTAGCAATAAGATAGCTTCATGAAGAACAGACCATCATTGGACATTTCTTCCTCTCCTACTCTCTAAAATCTAGTCAAAATAGTCTTTTTCCTAGTCTTAACATACAACACTCTTATCTCCCATCCCCATGTCTTTGCAGTGACCATTTTCTCTTTCTTTACTTAATTAAGCCTCAGAGAATTCTTCTCTTCCTTTAAGCTGCAACTCAGGTATCATCTTCTACATAAAACTTTTTAAAATTATTTTTATTACTCCCTTCCCCTAAAAGGTAGTACCCTCTCTTACAAACTACCTTATATTTAATTTTTTGTGTACATTTGTATTTATTAACTTTCTATATATGGTGCATATACGTCATACGTGTTTGCTGTCTTCCCTACTCAATTGCAGTTGAGAAAGGATTGTTTCGTTCTTTATACTTTCCTCCCCAATGACTAGAACAGTGCCTTAGTAGGTGCTCAATCAATATTTATTGATTGAAACATTAGCAAGAAAATAATAAGCATCTATGAACACAAACATCAGTGAACATATGCAATAAATGCAAAGGAAACATTACATAAGTAAAGATCAGAAAATAGTTTCCCCTGTAACATTATCACTTAGTCTGGTCCCGGTTGAATGCATCTAACTCTCATCTGATCTGTTGTCTGTCTTTAATATACTCAACTAGGTGATGAATTGACTTTGTCATAGAAATCTATGAAAAAAAATCACTCTCTTCCTTGCTATTCTCCACCAGGGAACCAGAGACAATGAACTGATCACAGTCTTCTGACTCTGAACTTGAGGAAAGCCCACACTGGAGAACAGTGCTACGGGAGGAGTACCATTCCCTGGGTAAGTAGGAAAGGATTTAGTTCTCTCTCTCTAACCTAGATGTTGGGAGAGAGGCATATCTCTGTTTTTCTCTTTCTTCCTACCCCTTCCCCTGTCTTTCTTCTCTCCTCCCTTCCCCCCATTCTGTTTCTCTCTGACCCTGTCACTCTGTCTCTGCCTAAGTCAATGACTTTGACTCATTTGTTACATCCTAACAAAATAATACCACCTTCCCCAACATACATACAAATTTTCCACAAAAAATATAATTAAGTTAGACTACCTAATAATAGGATAGTAGCTAATGTAATGGAATATTCCTCTTTCCAATTTTTATAGTTTACCTTTTACTAACAGAAAGAATGTGTGTTTTTGCTATCTTAATTTAGAACCACATTTTTCTGCTGAATTTGAACTGAATTTTGTTCCACTAAAAATGTTTTTTAAATTATTCTAGGACATTTTTTCCTTCCCTGATAAATGAAGAAGTCTGTCTGCTTTTAAGTTTAAAGTGTCAGACCAGGTCCCTTATTTAAGGAATTCAAAGTCTCCATCTTAGGGCTTCCCTCTTATCACAGGGCTCCAGTACTTCTCCCTTTGGAGGAGTTTCCCGAGATTCTTCCCTCCTAGAGTTGGGCTCAGCTGTTCATTCTTCATTTCTGAAGAGGACCAATGACATTAGAGGTGATCACTTGACTTGTCCATGAATTGGATTTAAGTGAGTCAGAGTTGCAAGTCACTAACCTCCCTCTCTCTCTCTCAGCCTCATAAGTTACTCCTGTGCTGGGCTCCAAGTGCAGGTTTTAGAAACAGGCTCTGTCTCTGATTTTGTCTGGAGTGATTTTTTCAGAGGCGCTTAGATATCTTGGATTGAAAAGCTGAAGAAATAATGATAAACCCAGCACAACCTGGTCTTAGTATGATTGATCCCCTATTCTTGCTCAGTCTACCACACTATTTATTCTACTTCCACAACAATTCTGGTATTCCTTCACTTCTTTGCATTCACACAATTTATATCCTAAATCAAGCCTTCCTTATCTCTTGCTTAGATTTTTATTTTCATAGCTTCCTAATTAGGCTGGGGTTTTTTTTTTCCCATCTCTCTATTCACCATCTTTCACAATCCTAACAAATCCAAAGCCATAAATCTGACCATATGTCAGATGCTCAAAAATCTTTATCAGCTCTTTGTTGTCTCTAGGACAGTCTGCAAACTGCATCGTATGATACACAACATGACTCATTTTGCATTACTTCCCTTCACTGGCATTATGTTCCAACTGAGCCCTGAACCTGGCATTCTCATTCCAGTGTCTTTGCCTCTCTGTTAATCACAACCTTTTAAAATTTCTAGATTCATTAAAGACTTAGTTGAGGTTTCTCCTTCTATTCAAAATCTTTCCTCATTTTCCTATTAATAATACTGTTCTGACTTAAATAGCCCTATACTTACTTATTGGCACAAATACAAACACACATACACTCAGATCCCCAAAATCTTAGTGCATGTTTAAGCCTTAATGCTAGATTTTAAACAGCTTAAGATAACAAGCTTAAGCTGATACTGAGTCTGCTTATTCTATTAAGTGATGTTTTAGTGATTGTTAAATTTCCAACTCCTGAGCTATTTTTCTGCCTTTTTCTTTGTCATAACAAAAAATTTTCATGGTTCTTTGCAGAAATCGATTTGTTCAGATTGTATGTAGTGCCAAAATTGTGGTCAATTAGTCTAACAATTAGACAATTAGAACATTGAAGACTAGTATTTTGGCAAAAATCAGAAGTCTACCTAAAGAATTTGGGAAATGGTGGAATAAGGTAGGAAATTACCTGGCTCTCACAAATTCCCTCACCATCCCCAATAACTTTTAGAAATGCCTCAAAGTAGATTTTAGAGTGGCAGAAATTACTAAAAATTGGAGTAAATCAGTTATCTGGCCCAAGACAATTTGGGTGAACATTAGGAAAGTTCTGATCTCTGAAGATGATGGTCTAGCCTGATTGAAGTGAAGATACGTCTGTGGAGATATCCCTGAGTAATAAATAGAAAATCTGGGGCAGAGGTGTTGAAAGGGAGGCAGTCTTACCTTTGAAAGATTTTGCCTGAGGTAGGTGTTAGGGTTGGGTGGAAAAATGAAGGGCTCTCTGCTGGTGCTGGATATAAAGCTTTAGCATGCTGAACAGACCCAATCCCAAACTGAGATTGGGTGAGGAAGAATAAACATGCAGAGCAGAGGGGCAGGTGGCTGTGGTCATTGGCAAGAGTGCAGAATCACTGGGTTTTGGTTCCAGAGCAGCAAGACAAGTTCACACTTGCCAGAGGGACCACAGGAACTGCAGCAGTGCTTAGGCTCCTTGTTGCTCAGGGATGGACAGGAGTACCTAAGGTCACTTTATGACCAAGGCATGAGACTGATCACATCTGGCCTTGGATTATAGAACAATGGAAAAAACTAAGATGTGAAAGATCCCAGATAAAACTCAGAGAACAATACATGAAAAATGTTTATAAGAAACATATTCAATATGAAAGACACACACAGAGTAAGAATGAAATGCTAGACTATAATTCATTATGCATCAGTTGATGTGCAAAAAGTAGGAGTAGAATCATGATCTCAAATAAAGTTAAAGCTAAAATAGATTAATTAAAAGGGAAAAACAAGGAAACTACATTTTGTTGAAAAGTACCATAGATAATGAAGTAGTATCAATACTAAACATGTGCATCAAATGCTATAACATTCAAATTCTTAAAAAAAAAAAAAGTAAATGAATTACAGGTGGAAATAGATAGCAAAACTATAGTTGTGGAGGACTTCATCCTTTCACTCTCAGAACTAGATAAATCTAATTTAAAAAATAGACAAAAAAGAAGTCAAAGAGATGAACCAATTCTTAGATAAGCTAGATATGATATACATCTGGAGAGAACTGAATGGAAATAGAAAGGAATATACCTTTTTCTCAACAGTATATGGTACCTTTACAGACACTGACCATATATTAGGACATAAAAATTAGAGTCAAATGCAGAAAAGCAAAAATATTAAATGAGGCATTTTCAGATTAAAATGTAAAAAAGGCCTTGGAAACACAGATAAAAAATTAATTGGAGTTTAAATAACCTAATTTTAAAGAATGAATAGGTTAAAGAACAAGTTATAGAAACAATCAATATTTTTATTAAAGAGAATAATAATAATGAGACAATACATGGGATAAAGCAAAAGCAGTAATTAAATGAAAATTTATATATTTAAATGCTTACAATAAAATAAAGAAAAACCGGATCAATGAACTTACTATGCAACCAAAAAAAAAAAAAAAAACCCTAGGAAAAGAACAAATTAAAAATCTCCAATTAAACTCCAAATTGGAAACCATAAAAAGGTGACATTAATAGAATTGAATAAAGTTATTGAATTACCAAAATAAAAACTGATTTTTACCAAAAAAAAAATGATAAACCATTGATTGATATGATGAAAAAGAAGGGTGAAATAAACTAAATCACTAGTATCAAAAATTGAAAGGGTGAATACACCACTAATGAAGATAAAAATAAAGGCATTATTAGGAATTAGTTTGTCTAATTAATAAGTAAATTTAACAATTTAAGTGAAATATAAGAATATTTACAAAAATATAAAGTACCCAGATTAACAGAAGATTAACAGAAGAGGAAAAATACTATCTAAATAAGCCTATTTTTGAAAAGGTAACTGAAAATGAGCTTCCTAAAAAAAAAAAAAAAGCATCAGGATAAACAGATTTGCAAGTGAATTCTATCAAACATATGAAAGATCAACTAATTCCAGTATTAAATAAATTATTTAGAATAACAGGCAAAGAAAGAATTTTACTAAGTTCTTTTTATGAAATAAATATGGTGCTCATATATAAACCAGGAAAATAAAAACAAAGAAGAAAAATTATAGACCCCTTTGACTAATGAATATTGATGCAAAAATCCTAAACAAAATCTTAGCTATATCAATATATCAGAAAAGTTATACATTGTGACCAATTGGGATTTATACCAGGAATACAGTGCTGGTTCATATAAAGAAAACTATTAACTATTAATTAATTGACTATATTAATAACAAATGTAGCAAAAATTATATGATTATATCAATAGATGTAAAAAAAAACCTTTTGACAATATATAACACTCATTCTTATTTAAAAAAAAAAAAAACACTTGAAAGCATAGGCATAAATGGATTTTTGCTTTAAATGATAAGAACCATTGACCTAAACTTACCAGCAAGCATTATCTGTAATGGGGTCAACCATTCCCAGTAAGATCAGGAGTGAAACAAGGATGTCCATTATCACCAATCAAAATGATACATGATCTAGACATACAGGGAAATATCATAAGTAAATTAAAACAATTTTACTTATCAGGTGTATGGATGGGAGAAGCATATATGAATAAAGAAGACCTAAGAGATCTTGAGATATAAAATGAATAATTCTGATTTAATTAAAATTAATTTTTAAATGTTTTGTAAAAATAAAATCAATGCAGCCAAGATTAAAAGGAAAGGATAAAATTGGTAGGAAGGTAGCAAATTTTATAAGCAATTTCTCAGTTAAATGTCTTTTATCTCAAATATAGTGAGGACATTGTCAAATTTATAAGAATATGAGTCATTATGCAACTAATAAATGGTCAAAGGATACAAACAGGCTGTTTTTGGAGAAAGAAATTAAAGCTATACATAGTCACATAAAAAAGCTCCAAATCTTTAGAAGCAAATTAAAACAGCTTTGAAATGCTATCTTATACATATCAGATTGGCTAAATTTATAGAAAGGGAATATTAACCATCTAGGAGATGTGGAAAAATGGGTCACTAATACACTGTTAATAGAACTGTGAACTGACCTATTTTGAAGAGCAATTTGTAATTATGTCCAAACATTATAAAACTATGTATATCCTTTGGCCTAGCAATACTTCCATTAAAGGAAAAGAAACTATATCTTCTAAAATATTTATAACAGCTCTTTGTGATAGCAATATATTATATATATATATGGAAATTTAGAAGATGCCCATTTAATTGGAGAATGACTGAATAAGTTGTACTGTGTGATTCCGATGGAATACAACTGCACTGTAAGAAATGATTAATAGGCTGATTTTAGGAAAATCTGGAAAAACTTACTTGACATAATGAAAAGTGAAAGGAACAGAACCAAGAAAATGTTTTATTCAATAACAGAAGTCTTGTTCAGAGTAAATATAAATGACTAAGCTATTCTGAGTTATATAAATCTTCAAATTAATTACCAAGAACCCATGAAGGAACATGCCATCAATTTAGTTTTGTGTGTGTGTATGAGTGTGTGTGACTGTGTATGAGTGTGTGTGTATGTTTGTGTATGTCAAATATTGACCTTCTCTACTATAAGGAAGTGAGGGAGAGAGGGAAATAGCTTGAAACTCAAATGTAACCCCCAAAAAATTGGAAATAAAAAGAATCAGAAGAGTAATTACAATTGTAAACTACATCATTCACATGAAGATCTCCTTTTAAAATAGTTAAGATAATTTTAAGGAATTCACCAGATCTTCCACCAGATATGATGAGGAAAGGTGATGAGCATTGCTTGAGAACAATTTTGACATACCCTAAAGCAGCATTCACATAATTATGGAAAGTTTCTGAGGACAAAGTAATATCTGCTTAAATGTGAATATATATGGATAAATATGAAACTTGTTATCTCATAAAATAGGCCATTGCATTTTTGGGCAGCTCTAAATGTTAATACATTTTTCTTCATGAAAACTGAGTTTCTATGTCAATGTGGGGTAGATTACATACGTGATACAGCTACTAATTGGTAGAAAGATTGTTGGCTCAATGCTGCATATTTTTGTCGCTTTCAGGCTCCTTTCTATGGTGGAGTTTTAGGGAGGAGATATATTCTTGAGAGACACACATGATTAAAAATTCTCTGAGATTGATTCCAAAAAAAAAAGAGAGAGAGAAAGACTTTGGAAGCTGCAAACATATAGAGGAAACTGGCTCCTCACTCTGTCCTTGATCTTTAGCTTGTCTACACAGAAATTTCAGGGGGAAAATTTCCCCTTGAGTAAGATGAAGATCCTGTTTTCTTGGCTTGAACTGCGTCATCTTATTCTCAGCATAAGAACTCCTTGTCTCAACTATTTTCTTGTATTGTCTAATCTGCACAACTCTAATCTCTGTTTCCTGTTTCCTTGTATTAGTGGGTTTGCCTGTTGTTGGTATTTGTCTTGGTCTTTTGTATAACCAGCATTTGGAGGGTAGTGAGCAGTCAATCCTCCTCCCTTAAGATCAACTAGGGTAATTGTTTTTGTTTTGATTCTAAGCAATGAACATATTTGAATGACAAATACTCTAGTTCTTTAGAGTTTGAAGTTTGGAGAAAAGAGAACTCAGCCATCATTCTTCTCATTTTCCACACACACAAAAAAAAGGAACTGCAGTTCCCTTTATAGAGGAATGTTCCAAATACTTGAAATATCTGTTCATGTCTCTTTCAAACTGTATTTTAGATTACATATGTGTACATTGTTAGTTTATATGATTATATAAAATCTTATATTCACATTTTGTCATTACCTACCTTTCAGCTCTTCTCCCCAAAAGAGCCTAATCTTTTATAAGATTCAACTACTTAAAATTCGCTAGTGTGTCCCTTGAGCTTCTTCCTAACCCCAAATCTTGTCTTTTTTAGGCTAAATATTCCCTATTCCTTTGAACAATTTTAATATGGCATAGTTTTTGAGTCCTATCAGTCTCTTTTGAACATTCCCCTATTTCTTAGTTCATTCCTAAAATATCATATTCAAAAGAGGACACAATAATACAGATGTGGTCTGACTTGGGCAGAATGATGATGATGATGATGATGATGATGATGATGATGATGATGATGATATTAGTGAATGAAGACATAATTTAGTTAATTAATAAATAGATACCATAAAATGAACTTAGCGTCAGATTCAAGTCCTCAATACAAATCCCACCTTTAAAATATATTGGCTGTGTAAATCTGAGAAAATGACAACCTTTCAGGCAATTGTCCCAGAATATACAGTTTATAGTGGAGGGAAGCTTCCTCACCTGGATTTCCTTATACCAATGATATTAATAATTTGAACCAAAAAAAAACCCCAGCAACAACTTACATTTACAGTATGCTAAGGGGACACACACACACATTTATCTCATTTGATCTCAACAACTGTGTGAGACAAGAATAACAGATATTATTATACACCCATTTTTATAAATGAGACTGAAAGTGAAAGAAAATTCATTTTATTTGCTCAGGGCCACATATCTAGAATTCTATAGTACAGTTCTACAGTGCTTCTATTAAAGTAGTCTTAATCACATCAATTTCCTTTTTAGTTACCATGCTGTTCTTTGTTGGATATACTTTGTCAAGCTCTGATTTGGAGTCTGAAATGAATTGCTGTGATCAATCTCTAATGTATTTTTCTTTTTATTGTATTTTAAAATCAAGTTCAATCTAACCAGGGGTTGTTTTGACATTCTTTGAAAAATTGGTAGTGTTTGTATTGCTGTTCCTTATGTGTTTTGACTCAATATAATATTTAATATGACTGTGGACTGAGTTTCTTTAGTTTGATGAATTCTTGTTGTAGTCAGTATTCTATATTAATTATGTGATACTGAGACCCTGAAATTCTGTTAAAGATGTTTAATTCTCATTCAGCCTTATTTATCAGTGTTTGAAACCAAAATAGCTTCTAGTTATATGAGCTGAAAAGACCTTTTCATCTCATGTAGATATTAATAAGGAAAAATTCTGAAAACATCAGTAATTTAATCCAAGCATCATTGAACTATGATTTTAATCATTTATTTTTTATAATTTATAATTTTAAATTTATAATTTAATAATCATATTAATTGAATTTTATATGCTATCTTAATGCCTCCATGTTATTGGGTTTGACATGTTAAGAAGTTGCTAACTATAAAGTGCCCTTTAAAAACAACAATACTCCATTGCAGAATCTGGGTATACTGGTTGTCAAGAAATGATTTGCCTAGTTCACTGTTCTTGGCTTTAGGTCCATCATCCTTAGACCTTTTTGGGTTGTCTAGTTATATTTTCCTAATAACTGAGTTGAAGGAACCTTTACATTTGTCATTTGAAATGACATCTCTCTCTATCCTTGTTGAAGGGCAAATGATAAGTTATTTTCTTGGTTGAAATCAAGCAGAAGCAGATTTTTTTTATTTCCAGTTTCAGTTCCACAAGGAGGTGATATAGATGGAATTTTTCTTTTTTTTGTTTTCTTTTTTATAATATTAATAACTAGTGCTTGTTTTGACATTCTGTGATAAATTGGTAGTGTCTGTATTTCTATTACTTATGTGTTTTGACTCAATATAATTTTTATAATAATAGCTTTTTGTTTTTCAAAATATATACAAAGATAGTTTCAGCATTCATCCTTGCAAAACCTTGTGTTCCAAATTTTTTCCCACCCTACTACTCTTCCTCTTCTCCTAGATATCAAGTAATCCAATATAGGTTAAATATGTACAATTCTTCTAAACATATTTCCACATTTATCATGTTGCACAAGAAAAATAAGACCTAAAGGGAAAAATTAGAAAAAAAAAAAAACAAGCAAGCAAACAACAACATCCAAAAAAAAGATGAAAATATTATGTTGTGATCCACATTCAGTCTTCATCATCTTTTGTCTGGATGACTCTCTCCATCATAAGTCTATTGGAATTGCCTTGAATAACACCATTATTAAAAAAAAAAAAAGTCAAATCAATCATGGTTGAAGGTGGCATTTTTCACAAAATATTGTCAGGCTAAGATGTTAACTCACTGATTCTTTCAAATCAGTCAACATTTATTGAGTGCTAATTAATATATGTAAGGCACTGTATTGGAAATACATATAAGTATTGGAAATACAAAGACAAAAACTAAATAATTCTGGCCCTCAAGAAATTAATGTCCTCAGGGATGAGTGGGTAGGGAAGCATGTATTCAAATTAAATTAAACAAAGAAAATTGAAGACAGAGAGCACTAACCAGTGAGGAAAACAGAAGGGTTCTAGAGGAAGGGGCATCTGAGCTGAGTCTTAAAGGGATAGAGAAAAGGAGTAGGGCATTCCAGACGTGAGAGAATGCATTATGTTATGTTTGGGAATTAAAATCATCCTACCTACAATAAAAGAGACTGAGGTAGATCTCTGAGCCAATGGTGCTTTATTACAGAGTCCATGGTTCCCTTCAGTGAAGTGGACCTTAGATCTTCCTCATGATTTAAGATGCCTCTTCCTTCCAGGGCTTTATTTCCAGAGTTAGCTATTCAGACATTCAGGAATAACTATACCAAATACAGAACAATTCCATTGGTTGACATATAATAAATAAGCTAAAATAATTACCTGTTCCTGTAGGACAAGAGATTGGTCCAGAGATACAAAAATATTTGGGGGAACTTTCCATATAGTTGAGTCACTTCCATCTGGGCTTGGTCACTATGATAAGGAAAAACAAAAGTAGAGAATCTTTACTTAATTTCTGATAGTTAAGTAAGCGAACTTAAAACCAGAGCCTTATATACAGAACTTTTGTGTGATTTTATCAAATTGATTAATACTGATTGGAAGAGAATAGGGATTCAAATCAATTATTTCTCATATTGTAGTAACAAGCTAGGGAACAGATAGTGGCCAGGTTTCAGAAAGAAATAGAGCTCCTGAAGATGAATAATATAAAAGATGATTTAATAATAATACCTATCATTTATTTAGAGCTTTAAGATTTACAAAACATTTTACATGTTCCATTTCATTTGCTCCTCATAAAAACCCTGAGAGGAAGATGAGAATGTAAGTGATGTGTCAGATCACAGAGCTAGTAAATGTCTGGGGTCAGGTCTTCCTGATTCCCAGACCGCTACTCTATCCAATATTGATTATCAAAGTAAATAGAAGTATAGTTGTGGAAAGCCTTAAATGCCAAGCAATTAGTCTTTCATCCTATAGAAAATGGACAATGATGCAAGGTTTTTGAAGGGGGGAAATAGGGGATAGGTGGTAGTGACATGGTCAGACAGATGTCTAGAGGATAGATTAGAAAAGGGGATCACTTAGGAGGCTATCATGTTAGTAGAAATAAAAAGTGACATGGGTTTTCATGAGAATATTGGCTGGATGTGTTAAGAAAAGGGAACAGATGTGGAGGTAATTCTAAAAATAATAACATTCTATTTTTATCTAATTCCACATGTAGATAATTTTTAATATCCATTTTTATAAATTTTTTTGAGTTCCAAATTTTCTTCCACTCTCCCTAACCTCTATCTTCCCAGAGATGGTAAGCAATTTGACATATGCCTTGCACATGCAATCATGCAAAACCTATTTTCACATTAATCATGCTGTAAAATGACATGAGCTAAAAGAAAAAAAATCATACAAAAAAGTTTAAAATAGGGTTTCCTAATCTGTATTCATGTTCCATCCATTTCTCTGAAGGTGTTTTTTTCATCATGAAAAAACTTTGAACTTGTCTGAGATCTTTATATTGCTGAGAATAGCTAAGTCATTCACAATTAATCATCACACAATATTGCTGCTACTATATGTACTGTTCTAGTTCTGTTCAACAACAACAACAAAAAAAAATTCCCAAATCTTGATAAAATAATACAAGAAATAACCCAAGAAAATTATCCTGGAGTGATAGAACAGGCAGAGAAAGTAGAAATAGAAAAAAAATCCACTGTCCACCACCCCAAAGAGATTCTTTGTGGAAAATTAAGAATATTATTTCTAGATTTCAAAACCTTCATATCAAAGAAAAAAGTTTGCAAAAAACAAACAAATAAAAAAAACCCAATTCAAATATGTTAGAATTGTACAGGATCTATCAGCAGCTATAATAAAAGACCACAGATCCTAAATTAATCTACTTATCCAGTGCTATACCAATAAAATGCCAAGAAATTATTTTACAGCTCTTGAAATAATAATAACAAAATTCATCTGGAAGAAAAAAAGGTCAAGAATTTCAAGGGATTTAATAAAAAAAAAAAGATGCAAATGAAATGGCCTAGCTGTACTAGACCTAAAACTACATTATAAAATAGCAATCATCAAAACCATTTGGCATTAGCTAAGAAATAGAGTAGTTGATCAGTGGAATAGATTAAGTTCACAAGACACAATAATCAATGACTATAGTAATCTAGCATTTGATAAACCCAAAAATCCCAGCTTTTGGGATAAGAACTCACTATTTGACAAAAATTGCTGAAAAAATTGGAAAATAATATGGCAGAAACGAGGCATTGACCCCCACCTAACATCTTCTACTAAGATAAGATCAAAATGAGTTCATAATTTAGACATAAAGAATGATACTATAAGCAAACTAGAAGAACAAAGGATAATCTCTCCTTCTAAGGACTGTAGAGAAGGTAAGAATTTGTGGCCAAAGAACTAGAGTACATTATAAAATGCAAAATGGATACTTTTGATTATATTAAATTAAAAAGGTTTTATGCAAGCAAAACCAATGCAGCTAAGATTACAAGGGAAATAGGAAATTGGAGGGAAAGTTTATATCCAAGGGTTCTGATAAAGGCCTTATTTCTAAAATATATAGAAAATTGACTCAAATTTATAAGAATATAAGCCATTCTCCAATTGACAAATGGTCAAAGGATATGAACTATTTTCAAATGAAGAAATTAAAACCATTTCTAGTCACATGAAAAAATTCTCTAAGTCACTATTAATCAAAGAAATGAAATTTAAGACAACTCTGAGATATCATTACACACCTCTCAGAGTGGCTAAGATGATGGGAAAAGATAATGATAAATATTGGAGGGGATGTGGGAGAACTGGGACACTAATGTATTGTTGGTGGAGTTATGAATTGATACAACCATTCTGAAGAGCAATTTGTGTATACCTTTCTACCCAGCAGTGTCTCTATGGGGCCTGTACCCCAAACAGATCATTAAAATGGGAAAAGGATCCACATGTGCAAAAATGTTTGTGGCAGCCCTTTTTGTAATAGGAAGAAACTAGAAACTGAGTGGATGCCCATCAATTGGAGAATGGCTGAGTAAATTGTAATATATGAATGTTATGAATATTATTATTCTGCAGGAAATGATCAGCAGGATGATTTCAGAGAGGCTTGGAGAGATTTACAGGAAGTAATGGTGAGTGAAGTGAGCAGAACCAGGACAATACACACATAATAATCACATAAACTTGTGATGATCAATGCTGATGGATGTGACCCTTTTCAACAGTGAGGGGATTCAAGGCAATTCCAAGGGTCTTGTGATGAAGAAAGCCATCTACACCCAAAGAAAGGACTGTGGGAACTGAGTCTGAATCACAATAAAATTTCTCTTTTTTGTTGTTGTTTGTTTGCATTTTGTTTTCTTTCTCATTTTTTTTCTTTTTGATCTGATTTTTTTTTTGGTACAGCATGATAATTGTAGAAATATATATAGAATTGCACATGTTTAACATATACTATATTACTTGCTATCTGGGGGAAAGGAGAAGGAAAAAGGAAGGAGAAAAAATTTGGAACTCAAGGTTTTTCTGGGGTGAATATTGAAAACTATGTATGCATATATTTTAAAAATAAAAAGCTAAAATAACTTTAAAATATCATTTTAAAGGGATGTTTACATATGGGTAATTGCATCTGTATATACATATGTTTGTATGAGTACATATAGTTTTGTATGTATGTAGATATATGTATGTTTGTATATATATGTTTGAGGTATGTGGAGGGGCTGTGAATATACATATATATATGTGTAAGTGTGTATATGTACATATATATTTTATATATATACGTGTGTGTGTGTGTGTGTGTGTGTGTGTGTGTGTGTGTATGGATAAATGTATAAATATATCTGTGCTTCACTGTGGCCTGCTTGAAGAAGGTAGTGGAATTGAAAGGGGAAAAACAGAATAAAATAAACAATGTACATCAGAGAACAAAAGAATAACATACAAGGGAACAGAGAAAAGATGGACACCCATGAATATAATTTCTCCTATCATTATATATGCTTTCTTGAAATGGAAATTTATTGTTATTTATTTTGAATCTTCTCTTATGCTCTGCTGAGCACATAACACTGTCTTGTTTTATTCCATTTCTTTATTTTGTTATTATTTTCTGCCTTTTTATTCTGTTTCTTATTTTGTATTGAGTTCAATAAAAAAAAAATTTTTTTAAAGATAAACAAGAGGAGCAGGGGAAAGAATTCAAGTGACTAGGAGAATGATGTCACCCTCAACAGAAATAAGGAGATATGGATGAGGGTAAAATTAGATAAGAAGACAATGAATTTAATTTTGTACACATTAATTTTAAGATGCTTATGGGACATCAGAAGAATGTAACTAGCAAACAGTTGATGATGTACAAGTTAGGTATAGAGGAAAGAGTAAGACTAAATGTATACTTGAAACTTTGGGAGGTGATAAAGGACTCACTGTCTGCAGAGCTTTACAAATAGCCTCACAATAACCCTGGGAAGTAGGTGATGTCATTATCTCAGTTTTATAGATGAGTAGTGACTTGACTAACACCATACAGATAGTAAATGTCTGAGGGAGGATCTGGATTATTACCGCCTTGGAATATGGAAAAAAAAGAGAAGGTCCAGAACAGAGCCCTAGGAAATGCAGACTGATGGAAGCATAGTATACTTCTCTTTTTTTTTTTTTCTTTTTCTTCCTTGTGATTTTCCCCTTTTTTTCTGATTTTTCTTTCCCAACATAATTCATATGGAAATATGTTGAAAATGAATGTACATGTATAATCTATATCAGATTGCTTGCTAGTGTGGGAAGGAGGGGAAATAAGGGAGGGAAAAAAATTAGAAAAAAAACTTTAATAAAATTAATTAATTTTAAGAGGATGAAGAGTTCTGTGATGTACATTGGGGGGAAGAGAGAGCTCATAGTAGTTGGTCTGTATTTTCTCAATAAAGAAAAGTTTGAAGGAAATTTCTGAAAGACAATAAATGGAGGGAGGCATGGGGGAATTGAGAATAGAAATAAATAGAACAGCCCTGGAAAGGAGGAGGCAGAGAAACAAAGACAGAGAGAGAGAGAGAGAGAGAGACCGAGAGACAGAGACAGAGAGACAGACAGACACAGACAGACAGATTCAGAGAGACAGAGACAGAGAAAACACAGAGAGAGACAGAGAGAGACAAAGAGAGAAAGAGAGAGAGAGAGAGAGAGAGAGAGAGAGAGAGAGAGAGGGGAGAAGAGGGAAAGGTAGGAGGGAGAGAGAGAGAATTCTAAAAGAATCAAAATGTTGCTATGAGATAACACAGGCTCGGAGTGGTGAAATATGTGTGACTTCTAGTGTTTTTCAGCTATATTAAGGAGAGAAGATGAATAGTTGGGGTAATCCGGACTTATAGGTTATTGGACCACTATTTGCAGTAAGACAAGGTAACAAGAAAATCTGAAATTTAAGGAGAGTATGTAATTTAACTAGCTTTAACTGAAAGGTCAAGCAGAGGAGATAGACTTCAAGAGACACAGAGAAAAGAGAGACAAAGACAGAAACACAGAGACAGAGATACACAAAGAGAAATCAAGACCAAGAGAGAAAGAGACAAAGACACACACACACTCAGATAGAAAGACAGACAAAGACTGAAACAGAGAAACAGAGAGAGATAGAGACAGAGACAGAGAAATGGAATGGCAGAAAAAAAAATTTTGTCAAAATTGTGATCAGAGAAAAGAATCTTAGAGTACAGAATTATGGTGGCCGTGATTAGATCTCAGGCATGACTATAAACTAGATGTAAGCTAGATGTAGAAATTAAGGCACTGAAAAAGAAAATGATATGGTCAAAGTCATTTAGAGACTGTATTTGAGACAGGATTTAAACTCAAGTCTTCCCAAATCTAGGTCTACCATTCTTAACCACCTGACCACCTGGTTGCATAAAGATATAATACCTAAGATATAATTAGTGGAACTATGCAAGAACAGGAACCATTCTCTAAGAGCTAAGTGGACAAAAGATATGAACAAGTATCTACAAACTATAACCCATATGAATTAGACATATTACTATTAATATAGTAAACATAATATAGACATAAATTCAACCAACACTGAGGCTTCATCTCATGCTTCTCAAACCAGATTGGCAAAGGTAACATAAAATAAAAATTAAAAGAGCTGAAGGAAAGTAGGCATATTAATATACTTTCATGGAAATGATGCAACGATTATGTAAAACAATCTGGAATTAAACCCAAAATGTCATTAAATTGCACAGAAGTCATAAAGTATTTAAAGACCGCAATCACACACACACAAAACAAAAAAAAAAAAATAGAGGCAGGTTATAAAGATGACTAATAGAGGTATTGCTAGAGGAGGAAATGGCAAACTATTCCAAGACCTTTCCCAAGAAAACCCAAAATGAGTTCACAAAGAGTTGAACATACCTGAAAAATTACTGGACAACAACAACAATAGAGGTAGTATTGTATTAACAAGTTGTTATCACTGTGTCACATTTCTGTAGTTTTCCTTGATGAAATTAGAGGAATACCTTTCCATTGACTAATGGAAAACAAACTATACCTTTAGTCTCTTAATAAAGCTCACTAATCTTTGTGGTTAGATAATACAGGAAGCAGTTTGGTAGAACATGATTTCCCTGAGCCTGCAACAGAGGCCAACAGATGGGGAGGGGATTTCATCCCAGGCCCCCATACAAATTACTTACCCAACAGGAAACAACAGGAAACCCAAGGAGCAAACACATGGAGAGGAATAGCGTCATCATAGGAAACAGCTTCAAAGTGTGATGTCTACCAGCCGAGAAGAAAGGTGGCAATATATTCAAGTAGGGTCTTTACCTGGTGATGTAGAACTGAGCCAGGAAAAGGAACAGAATCAGTCCATTTAGGTGACTCTCCCAGAAGAGATGCTACCTCTAAATGCAAGCATCATGACTATTTCACAAAAAGAAAAAGGACATCAGGTTCAGGTAGTAAACACTACAAGCATAAGTGTCTTGGGCACAATTACAGGTGCATTTCTAAGATTATACACTCATGGTGTGTATTTGTGGGAGAGTGTGCCTCAGGTTTATGAGGGGAATATTTTGTAAGTACAATTTCTATAACACCATCTTAATAAATGCTATTGCTTAGAATTCATTTATGTCTACTGACTGACTTTTAAAAAGGCAAGTTCAAGCTCACCGATGGGGACTCAAGCTATAATTTTAGGATGTCCTAGAATCTGAAATTAACTCCTTCCCTGAGCATCTCATGTAAATTTATAAATGACAAACTGGGGAGTTACCCAGAGAGGATTTTACATCATCTAAATTGCATATTATTTTATATCACATCTTCAGATTTTTAAACTATTTTTAAACAATTTAAACAATTGCTGATTTAAGTAACTAGACCTTTTTGATTTCTCCTAGTGCTGAATTTGCTCCCTCTTGAAATTCCTTCATACTTATGTACATATTGAATCTCTCCATCTTCAACCTGTTCCCAGTAAAATGAATTCAGAGTTAGTATTTATTTATTTTATATTTTCAGTTCCTGACTTGATCTGCAGCTATGATTTCACATTGACATGAGGATCTCTCAGTGAGGAAAATCCTTCTACCAATTCAGACCTCCAGCTGTTCTGAAATTTTGGGTTTTAGAATTGTATGGCAACCATAGATCAGATAGTTTACCCAGAGTTATAGCCAGTATGTACAAAACTGTATATGAATTCAAATCTAGTATCTCCTGGCATATAGTAGGCACTTAATAAGTACTAGTTATTCAAATGAATTAAATCTGTTCAACCTTCCCAATAGTCCAGTATGGTAAATGAATAGAAACTATTAATAATAAGGAAACAAAAAATAAAAATCTTATTCATCATCTTATCTCTTTATAGAACTAGCAGTGCAGATACACTCCATGAATATTCACAGAACAATTCAAAATTTTAGACCTAAGCAATCAGCTAATATTGGCTTTGGATAGAACATTGGGCCTGGAATCAAGATCAGAGTTAAAACTTGGCCTTTGAAACTTATTAGCTGTGAATCCCAGGACAGTCATTTAACCTCTCTTACCTCAATTTCCTCATCTGCAAAATATGAATAATATCAGCACTTATCTCAAAATGTTGTAAAGATCAAACAAGATAACTATGAAGTGTTTAAGCATGTAGTTAAGTTCTATACAAATATTGGCTGTTATTATTACCATTCCTACTAATGGCAGGAGCATCTGGAATTACCAATCACTCCAATCTTGGAAAGCAATCAATCAATCAAAAGAAATTGGTCATTGTTTAGCATTGTTTAAATAACACAATCAGACACAATCACTTTATAATGTTTTTGTTTCTAAGCTTGTGGACATAAAATGAGACATATCCTAAACCCAAATTTGGTGATTTATCCATTAAATCTTGTCATCAAAGTTTTTTCTTTCAGATAAAGATAGTCTTTTCTTCTCTTTTCTGTAAGAATAAACATTAGTAACCCATTTCCAATGAGAACTTTGAGATCTAGTTCAAAGTTCCATGCAACATTGAATAGCAATTTTGAAAAGTACATAGCAAAGTAGAAAAAGTACCAATTTAGAAATATTTGGATTTAGATTCCACCTATGAAAATGGCATGACCATAAGCAAGCCTCAGTTTCCTTATCTGCAAAATGGGAATAAAAACAGCTGTAATACCTACCTCTTAGGGTTATTGTAAGAATCAAATGAGATAATGGAGGTAAAATGCATCACAAACTTTAAAGAATTATGTAAATATTAGTTATCATTACAATTCAAGGATTCACTTATTTATGTTATATTTATCATGCTGCATTTTCAATAAAGATTTATTGATTTTATTTAGAGTATATTTCAGATATATTTAAGAAATTAACAGATGGGAAAAGAAAAAAAACTTCCTGCCCATGTTAATCATAAATGATGGAATATACATTATATATAACATACTCACAGAATCTTAAATCAGAAAGAAAACTTAAAGGTTTTCTAGTACAGTGTCCTTTGGACAATTTTCCCAATAGGGGAAACACATCATTAAGGATCACTTTAAAAAAAAAAAAAAAAGTCTAGTTTCCCCCAAAATAAAGTCACCTGACACTATTTTCTAATTTCCATTCCCTTCCAACTTCCTTCATTCCAAAGAAATTATTGATCTGATTGTAAATGAAAACCCTAAATAGTATAAATCCTTATAATAATTGTTATCTTTCATCCCTTTTCTCTTATCAAAAACTCAAACCCCTGTATGACAGGAATAATCCTAGATAAACATTATGATTAAGATATGCTATTGCCTGCAGAGTAATGTAAACTAGTGATAGATACTATGTCAAACTTCTAATTTTGTTCCCATGAGAGGCAGAAGAGTGTCACGGGAAAAAAAAAGATTTAGAAACCTGGAACTAAATGTTGGTGCTGATGCTTTCTGACTGTGCAACTGAACCCATCACTTAACCTATCTTCTCCTCAGTTTCCTCATATGTAATAAAATTAGAAAAAAAATTACAATCTATGAATTTCCCAAGAGAAAAGCACCAATACAGATCAATTTATTTATTTACTATAGAATTCTATCAGACATTTAAAGAACAACTAATTCTAATTTTAAAAAATATTATTTGGAATAACAGGTAAAGAAAAGATTCCTCCAAACTCCTATTATGAAATATGATATAGATACTTAAAGCAGAAACAGTAAAAACAGGAGGAGATTATAGATCATTTTCATTAACAAATATAGATGCAAAAAATTCTAAATAAAATATTAGCAAAAAGGTTATCACAATATATTATTAAATTATTTTTGAGTGGGATTTATACCAGGAATTCAGGGTTGATTTAACATAAGGAAAACTATTAATATAATTTATTATTTGCTGTCATTGTTCATCCTTTGTTTTCTTTGTTTTCTTTTTTATTGAAGTCTTTTATTTTCAAAACATATGCAAGGCTAATTTTTCAACACTGACCCTTGAAAAACCTTGTGTTCCAATTTTCCTCCCTTCTCTCCACCCCCTTCCCCAGATGACAATTATTCCAACATATTGATATAATTTATTACATCAACAATAAAAGCTTTAAAAATTATACCAAGGGATGAAGAAGAAATTTTTGATAAAGTTCAACATTCCTTTTCTATTAAAAAACAAACAAACAAACTTGTAAAACAGAGCCGAGATGGCAGAGTAAAGGCAGGAACTCACCCAATCTCTCTCCCAAACTGCTCCAAATCCCTTTAAATGATGATTCTAAACAATTTTTAGAGCTTCAGAACACCCCAAAAGATGGAGTAGAACATTTTTCCAGCCAAAGATAACTTAGAAGCTCAGCAGCAAAGGTCTGTGATACGAGAGTGAGTTTCCAGTGTACAGTCCTGGTGCAGGCTCAGACTCAGCCCGAGCCCCATTTCTGGCCCAGCCCAACCTTGGCATCAGTAGAATACTGTTGGCTTCCTGATCTCTCAGCCCAGAGACACCAAAGAGGATCTGGAAGGTCAGCAGAAAAAAATCTGGGGAACCAGGGTGGGAGTCCAGAGTACAATTTTAGCAAAGGCTGCACCAGCACAGCCAACCCCAGCTCTGGGTCAGCAAAGCAACTTTTGCTTTAGCACAGACATGGTGGAGCGGGGGACATGCCTAACAGGACCAAGACAGAAAAAAGTGATTGTGGTCAGATTCCTAGAAAGATCTCTTAAAACAGCTGCACAAAACCCCTGAACCTTGGACCACCCTCCACCCTGGAAACAGAGGCTTACTTTAACAAACAGTTAAAAGCCAAGTAATAGACTAGGAAAATGAGCAGGCAACAGAAAAAGTTTCTGATCATTGAAAGTTTTATGGCGATAAGGAAGATCAAAACGCACACTCAGAAGATGATATCAAAGTCAAAGCTCCTATATCCAAAGTCTCCAAGAAAAATAAGAATTGGGCTGAAGCCATGGAAGAACTTAAAAGGGCTTTTGAAAATCAAATAAGAGAGATAGAGAAAAAATAGGAAAAGAAATGATAGTGGTGCAAACAAAAACAAAAAGCTACTGAGAAGAATGACTTAAAAAACAAAATTAGTCAATTGGGAAAGGAGGTACAAAAGCTAACTGAGAAAAAAATTCCTTAGAAACTAGAATTGAACAAGTGGAAGCTAATTACTTTAATGAGAAATCAAGACAAAATAAGACAAAAAAAAAATAAAATAAAAATAGGAAAAAATGTGAAATATTTCATTGGAAAAACAACTGATCTGGAAAATAGATCCAGGAAAGATCATTTTAAAATCACTTCTCTACCTGAAAGTCATGATCCAAACAAACAAACAAACAAACAAAAAACTTGGATATCATCTTTCAAGAAATTATCAAGGAAAATTGTTCTGATCCTAGAACCAAATGGTAAAATAGAAATTAAAAGAAGCCACTGATTCCTTTCTGAAAGAGATACCAAAATGAAAACTCTCAGTAATATAATAACCAAATTCCAGAACTCCCAGGTCAAAAAGATAATATTGTAAGCATTCAGAAAGAAACAATTCAAGTATAGTGGATCCACAGTCAGTATGACACAAGATTTTGCAACTTCTACATAAAAGGACTGAAAGGCTTGGAATATGATATTCTGGAGTGCAATGGAGCTAAGATTACAAGCAAGAATCACTTACCCAGAAAATTTTAGTATAATCCTTCAGAGGAAAAGGTAGTAATTTAGTGAAATAAAGGATTTTTCAAGCATTTGTGATGAAAAGACCAGACCTGAATGGAAAATTTGATTTTCAAATACTGGACTCTGGAGAAGTTTAAGGAGGTAATCAGGGAAATGATATTATAAGGGACTTAATAAGGTTTTTCTGTTCATATTTCTACATGGAAGGATACTTGTAACTCATTAGAAATTTTTCATTGTTATGGCAGTTAGGAGGAGTAGATATAGATGGAGGGCATAGGTATGAGTTAAATATAAAGAGAGAATTTTTTTTAAATGATGAAATTAAGAGGTGATAGAGGAGAAAAGGAAAAGGAGAAGAGGAATAGTGCAAATTATCTGCCATAAAAAAGAGACAAAAAAAATTTTACAATACAGGGGAAGGGAGGGAGAAGAGGGTGAATGAGTGAACCTTACTCTCATCAGAATTGCTTCAAAAAGGAAATAACATACACACTCAATATGGGTATAGAAATCTATCATACCCATCATAAGATGGGAATGAAATATGGGAAGAGGAGAGGGTAAAAAAAGAGGGCATATTTGGGAAAGGCATGGTCAGTCCCAAAATACTTTTGAGAAGAGACAGGTTGTTGTTTGTAGTGGCTAGAAACTGGAAAATGAATGGATGCCCATCAATTGGAGAATGGCTGGGTAAATTGTGGTATATGAATGTTATGGAATATTATTGCTCTGTAAGGAATGACCAGCAGGATGAATACAGAGAGGCTTGGAGAGACTTACATGAACTGATGCTAAGTGAGATGAGCAGAACCAGGAGATCATTATACACTTCGACAACGATATTGTATGAGGATGTATTCTGATGGAAGTGGATTTCTCTGACAAAGAGACTTAACTGAGTTTGGATAAATGATGGACAGAAACAGCTACACCCAAAGAAGGAATACTGGGAAATGAATGTGAACTATTTGCATTTTTGATTCTCTTCCCGAGTTATTTTTACCTTCTGAATACAATTCTCCCTGTGCAGCGGGAGAACTGTTCGGTTCTGCAAATATGTACTATATCTAGGATATACTGCAACATATTTAACATATATAGGACTGCTTGCCATCTAGGGGAGGGGGTGGAGGGAG
>MU174342.1:204591-243569 GCA_016696395.1 Antechinus stuartii
AAAAAAAAAAAAAAAAAAAAAAAAAAAAAAAAAAAAAAAAAAAAAGAGAAGAGACAGGTTGAAAGCAGATTAAGAATAAATGGGGGGAAATACAATTAATGATAATAATTGTAAAAATAATTTTGAAGCAAGTTTTTCTGATAAGGCCTCATTCCTCAAACATAGAGGAACTGAGTCAAATTTATAAAAATTAAAAGCCATGCCCCAACTGATAAATGAGCAAAAGATAAATATCTGCACCCAAAGAGCTATAAATTCATGCATATCTTTTGTCTTAACAACATCACTACTAGGCATGAGTATCAGAAATTTTTTAAAAAGGAAAATGACTTATGTATATTATGTTCATAGCAGATATCTTCTTAGGGCAAAATAACAGAATATTGTTGTTCTATGGGAAATGATGAGCAAGATGCTTTCAGAAAAAAAAAAAACTGGAAAGTCCTCCATGAACTCAAAAAAATAAAAAATGGAATGGACTGTATACAAAGTAATATCTATATTCTGGGATGACCAGCTATTAATGACTTTGCTATTCTCAGTAGGACAATCATCCACAACTACTCCCAATTGACAAATGATCTAGAGATATGAACAGGCAGTTTTCTCATGAAAAAAATCAAAACAATTTATAGTTATATAGGAAGATGTTCTAAGATATTATTGATTCTTTAAAAGTTGCTTTTAATTTAAATTAAGATATTCAGATATACTTCACAATAATCTTCTTTCTGAAAAAAAATCCCCTAGTATAAAATCATCTTAAAAAACAAGAACAACCATACACAAAACAAAACAAAATTAACATGGTCCCATATTTTTATGTGGACAACAGCTGGCCCAAGGAAAAATGAGACCCAACTTAGCTCTAAGGACTGAGTGGTTATTCTTCTACACTTTGAGGTATCATTTTATGGTTAACACATTGGCTAAAATTATAGAAGGGAAAAGTGACAAATGTTGGAGAAGATATGGAAAAATTAGGATATATTCAATCATTGTTGATGTAATTGTGGATTGATTGAACCATTTTGGATAATAATCGGGAATTATGCTTAAAGAGTTATTAAACTACTTATATTTTTTGATTCAACAAAACTCTATTAGGTTTATTTCCAAAGATGATTAGGAGGAAAAGAAAAGAACCTATATGTTATGAAATATTTATAGCAACTTTCTTTGTGATAGCAAAGAATTGGAAATTGCAGGAATACCCATCAATTGGAAATGTTGAATGAGTTGTGGTATATGATTGTGATGGAATACTACTGAGCTATAAGAGATGATGAGCTCAGTTATTTTAGAAAACATGGAAGGACTTGCAAGAAACAATGAAGATCCAAGTGAGCAGAACCAAGAGAACATCGTATATAGTAGCCTTAAAATTGCTTTAAGAATGATTTTGAGCAAGTAAGTTATTTGGTCTACTATAAATATTCAAATCAACTGTAAAGAACTTATGAAGAAAAATGTTACCTGCATCCTGAGAAAAAACTGATTAATCAAAGTATGTATAGAATTATTTTACCTATATATACTTATTTGTGTTTAATGGTAGTCATCTTAGGGAAGGGGGAGAAAAAAACAAAAAGGAATAGCAAATTGTGCATAGTTGATTTGCAATTTCATGTACATTCATTTTTTATTATACTATTTTGGTTTTGTTTATTTCACTAGATAAAAGAGGCCATTCTCTGCCTCATTTCTTATCAAGGCTGATAATCACTGATAATCACAGCATTATCTCAAACTGAGACTTGTTAAAGATCTTTGCTTTTAAAAAGACCATAGTTTTTCACTGCATCCAGGGACATTTACATTCATCCTGATCTATAGTTTGCCACTAGATTCCCTCACTTAAATCCAATTTACTGCAGGTCATGGCATCACCTCCCTGATTCCATGGTCATCTTCAAGAAGAAAAGTCAAATAACCTCTGTGAATAGGAGAAGGAGCTGCCTCACTGGGGACTCAATTAAAACTAGCCACTTGGGCAACTTTCTTTTTTTTTTTTTTTTTTTTTTTTAATTTTCCCCCCTTCCATTCCTTTTATCCACATAGGAACATAGCATACCATACTCTTAGCTGTGTGTGCTCTGTATAGAGGAAAGTAAATTTTGATCGCTGAAACATCACAGGATATCTTGCGGGTTTATGAGCTAGAACCATTCCTTAAACTCAAATCACCCTGGCTCTCATTGATTGACCATCATTAGGTCCCAGCCTAAGCCTCACTTAGTCATTATTTGCTGCAGTTTGACTCAGAGTGAATGTAAATTCACTCTGTATGTGTAAATATGTAAATAATAATTGTTTCTATCTTGACCAGACACTCTAAGAATCTTCCCATCCCATATATATAAGTAGATACAGTATCTATTTATAGATAGGGAAATGTTTGTTCTACTCCTTAAATTAAAGATAAAATTTCAAAAAACTTTATTTCAGTTAACAAGATCTATTTTTCTCATTTCTACTTTTCTCCCCGAAGTGGAAAGAAAAAGAAAATTCTTATCATAAATATACATAATTAAGGAAAACAAATTCCTGTTTTGGCCATGTCCAAAAAACATATGGGGTATTCTACAACTTGAATCCATCACCTCTCTATTAGAAGGTGGATAACATTTTAAAATAACAATCCTCTGGGATTGTGACTGTATTGATTGTGATGTGTTGAAGGTAGCGATCCTAGTTCTAAATGATATTTGGGGGGTTCAGTCCCAGATGATGAGACTCATGCAGGCACCAAATTTGGAATTGGATCACTTGAAGAATTCACAATGGCCATTTAGTTTGCCAAAAAGTAGGTTTATTTAGAAGAAGAGATTACAGACAAAATGAAGAAGTCTAATAGACACCAGGAGTGATAAATATGAAATAGAATTGGGAGAGCAAGGAAAGGGATTTTGACAAATAACAAAGGAAAAGACAAATTTTGTGTGGTATTCACAATTTACCTGGAGAAAGGGCATATGGACAGATTTGTAGGGGAAACTTAACCTCAGGGGTTTGACATAACTTGGATTTTTGATTAAGCATAGCAAGGATTCACGATTGCCACAGAGGGTAGAACTATGGTTGAACTGATGCCCATCAGTGACCCTCCCTGCTTGCCTCAAGGAATAATTTGATCAGTACTTCAGGCTTTTTTTTTTTTTTTTTTTGCCAACTCCAGGACCCAGGACTTCATCAATTGTATTGTCTATTCAAGATTAGGAACAAGAGTAATTAACTGAGCACATCTTTATGGCCTTTGAATTTCTTTATCCAAAGTCTAAAATATGCAGGGATTTCCAACTGCTCTTACTGACATCCCTATATAGCCACCAATGTTATCTGGAGCCTGAATTTTGATCACCAGAAGTAGGTTAGAGAAAAAAACTACAAAAATTACAAATTTACTAAACCACTAGTCATAAAATATACCACCAACCTTGACAAAGTTCCAAATTTAAATTTATTACCCTCCCCCCCCCAAAAAAATCAGATAAGGTCTAATAACCTAGAGGAAAAAGAAAAACAAAGACAACTCATAGAGGAAGTTGTGTACTCAAATCTGCTTACTTAACTACCATGTTTTACAAATCCAAGGTTAGAATGTTTGTATAAATGAGGAAGAAAAACAATCTGGGCCTTCACCATGGAAGAATGCCATTAATATCTATTAAAACAATACTAGACTTGTAATGTGGCAAGCCATTAGAAAACTTTAATTAATATTCAAAGACTTAACAGGAAAAATATTTATGCTCTGACACAAGCTAATGCATGCTTGTGATAAATATCTTTTTTTCAGGTTCCAGAACAAAATAATGATTTTTATAGGTCCTTATTTTTTTTTTTTGCTTTTGAAATATTCTTCTGATTCTAATTGCTCTCTTTCACTTTTATCTCCCATTTAGAAACTAGAATATTTCTAAGATTCAATTGAGTTTGATGTTATTTTTTGCAAATAAGTGGATTGTTTGATGATGAAATACAAAGTACATTTGTCTTAAATGTCCATTTAATGGTCATGTAATTTGTTAGAAGTATCAAAAAATAAATAGATAATAACTCTTTATGCAAAGTATGGAAGTTAAGTTGTTCTGGAATTTATAGCCAGTGTGCTTTGGGAAAGGAAAGGAAAAGAAGAATTGGTGATTAGACTTCTCACTTTAGTCATTATTGCTGTTCAGTTATTTTCAGTCATTTCTGACTCTGCTCCATTGGGGCGTTTTCTTGACAAAAATACCGAAGTGGTCTGCCATTTTCTTCTCTATCTCCTTTTAGAGATGAGGAACTAAGGCAAACAGAATTCAGTGCCTTGTCCAGGGTCACACAGGTAGTAAGTGTCTCAGGCAGAATTTGAACTCTCTACTATACCACCTAGCTTCCCCAACTGTTGTAATACTTGTTGTTTGGGGCTGATCTCACTCTTCTGCTACCCATTTGTTAGCTCTTCTCTGACCCTAGTCTGGATGCTCATCTGCTTGCTACTAGTTCTCACCTCTGGAATTCTCAATCTCACTTTAACAAATAGACTTCTAATAAACAATTTCTTTGATAACAACTATTGACAATTTAAGCTAGATATTCTTTACCCTTCAAGGAAATGTAACACAGTAAAAAGAATAGGAGTTCCTGGACAACAGATTTGAATTCAAATCTCATTTCTAATACTATCTATGTGACCTTAGGCAAATCACCTTAATTTAATTTTTATTTTTTAAATTTTTAAATTTTAAATTAAATTAAATTAAATTACTTTAATTTTTAAAAAAATATAAAAAAGAACTCTTCCAGCCACAGATTCATGATTTTTTTTTTTTAAAGTCTGATCCCATTAAAGGTGTAGTATCAGTAAGCAAGATCTCAATGATCTATGTCTCTGCTCTGCTTAGTTCTGACCACTCACAGGTCAGAGGGCAGTTTTGGTCCAGTTGACAGCCTGTTATGCAAACCAATTACCTTGTGAAACTGTGAAATGCCTCCCATTTATGGTTTAGTCATTTGGGTATTAGCCTTAATGCCCAATACAAACCTTGTTCCCAGACTCCCTTTTTGGGAACCCCAGCCTTTGCTATGAATCATCCGCAGCTGCAACTCTTTTGCCCTCATTAAAAACTTCCATTTTGCTATGTTAGCTATTTTCATTTAGATTCAAGTTGACAAAACTTAAATTCCCTCATTTCAATTCCCACTCATTACTCCTGTTTTTTCTATTTATAATCCTGGCTTCAACTAGAAGGGGTAAATCCCTGTTATTCTCTTCCTTCCCAAAATGTGCCTCTTCATACAATGGACTGGATTATTGGCTTTTAAGCAATTTGCAAATGTTTAAGTTCTCATGGAAGTGTAAATTAAAAAACAATCTCTGTACCAAGAGAGTTTGGAAAGTTGAAATAGAATGCCAAGTCAGAAGAGTTTACATGAAAAAAAAAAATCCGATCTTACCCAATATTTCCAAGAAAGAGCCTGTGTTCATGAAGGCTCCAAACACCTGAGAAAAAGCAGTTGCTTGACTTAAACTCACATCTATCCTTTGCATTATCTTATAACTTTTCCAGCCTAATTCTCCTCTCTGACATCCCCTGAAGAATTGCTGTAATTGTATAATGGCTTTGAATAAAAAAAAAAAGTTTTGCCCACAAGCTTTCAGATTATAAACTTTTTGAAATCAGGCACTATCACTTTCTATCATCATATCTTCACCAAGACATAGAAAAAAGCTTTACACATAGTGAGTATTTAATATTTATTAAATGAATAAATAACAAAGCAAATAAATGAACCAAAATCAGTACCATCTAGGTGAAGAGAGAGAAATCCTTTTAATGTGTAAGAAGATGAAAAATCTACTTTTCCATAAAGCATTACTATTTTTTTTGTTTTTTCATAAAGCATTACTATTGAAATGATTTAATTCCAATTTTGTAACTGCCTGAAAGTTAACTTATTTTTAAAATCCTACAGAATTACACTTGAATTTTTTGACTAATTCTATAGTTTTCAGTTGCACATAGGGTATAAAACAGAGTGTAGACATGCATAGGAAGAACTTTTCATTTATTTCACGGGATGGAGTGGAGTAGGGAGACCTGATATTAAAATTCCTTGTCAAAATTGAAAAACTTCCAAAGCTTCATAAAATTCTAAAAAACTTGGTATGAACATAAGAAACATCCAAGTGGTTTATCCAAACTAAACAAGAAATAATAAACTTAGGATTTGTCCATGATTACAACATCAGAAAAAAATTGTTGTTTAAGATCAGTATTACCTGAGTTAATAAAATCTAAAATATTAGGTATCACAGACTGTAGAGTTCTCATTCTTTGGGGGAAGGAGCAGATAGTCTTTTATATTTTTGGAATAAAACAAGCATTTCTATAACATTATAATAAAAAAGATTATTGTATATGAAACTGAAACTCTATTATAAACAACTTGCTATTCCTCTTAAATATATGCCATTTATTGTATAAATTTCTTTTATTCTTCTCTCCCCTTCCCTCCCTAAAGATGGCTACCAGTAGAAACAAATAGGTAATGTGTATATGTATATGATAAATTCATATATACATCCATATGTATGTAAACATACGCATAAATGTGTGTGTGTAAAATTATTCTATCCATACTTCTATTTGTCAGTTCTTTCTTAGGAAGCAGCTAGCAAAATTTGTTGGCCTGAATGTTAGAAGTTTATAATTTAAAAAAAAAAAAATTTGGTCAAATTTAAAAGATAATTCCACAGGGTGAATGAGAAAATAAGGATGACAGAAAAAAGATACAGAAGTTTAACTCTACTTTGGTTTCTTATTTCTCAATTTAGGGAAATGTCCTTTGATTGAAAAGGATTAAAAATTATGCCAGTTTTTAATGGGAATGTATTTACAATATAACTCTTTTTTATTGCCAGTTGATTTCAGTACTGTCTTCTAAGCATTAATCTCAAATGAATTCAATAGAATGTTAACATATTCAACATATGTTGATGTCAATCAAATACATAGAAAAGGGAGTTATTAAATTGCATATTAGATTAGATTATTCTGGCTGCATAATGATTTTGATAAACACATGTTAATACTGTTTTGTTGTAATTTTATTTATTTTGTGGAATATTTCTTAATTACATTTTTAACTAGCTTTTTATTTTCAAAATATATGCAAAGATAGTTTTCAATATTCACCCTTGCAAAACCTTATCTTCCAAATTTTTTTTCCCTTCTTCTCTTCTCTGGATAGCAAGTAATTAATCCAATATAGGTTAAACAGGTGCAATTCTTCTAAACATATTTCCACATCTAACATGCTGCACCAGAAAAATCAGATCAAAGGGTCTGCTAGATGGTGCAATGGATAAAGTATAGACCCTTAAGTCAGGAGGGCCTGAGTTCAAATGTAGCCTCAGACACAACACTTTCTAGCAAGTCACTTAATCCCAATTGCCTCACCTCTCCCCCCTCCCCCAAAGGAAAGAAATGAAAAAGCAGCTCAAAAAGGGGAAAAAAAATTGAGAAATAAAAAAAAGCAAATAACAAAAGCCAAAAATACTATGTTGTTGAGGTTTTCAGTGGTAGGTGCAGTTAGTAAAGGAACTAATAAAAATTAATCCCTTGATAAGCAAAAAGAAGGCTCTGATAATGGAGATCAGTGTAGCAACTTGGTTCCAACACCTTGGGACCAAGTTCCTTGATCTAAAGGTAAAATCAGAAATCCAAGTGATGTCAAGAGCCTGAAGCTAAATTTTCTCTTATGGCCATTGGTTCTGCAGAGTTCCTTCGGGTCAACCCACTACAGAATACACACAGAACAGTAGTTTCTTTTCCCTTTCCTTATGTCACATAGTATCTCCCCTAACTCCACTGTGTTTCTCAAACCCACTTCTCTTCCTTACAACTAGTTAGCTCTTTAAAGGTGTTAAGTGCCTTTCAGCATTTAGCTTGCCAGCTAAGACAATCTCATGGGGTGCTCCCTTTTTACTGGGTAATTGTGAGTTCCACTGAGGAATTTATCATTCATATGCTCTTCCAGCTTTTTTTCATATTTACCATTCTTGATGTCTATTGTATTCCTGAATTTTGTCTATAACCTGTTCCCCTGAATAAATTTCCTTTTGCCAAAGAGAATGACCATTGTGAATTCTTTACATGACCAAACCCCATCTTCTGGTGTCTGCTATCAGTTGGTGATAAATCCAACATTATAGATCACATCAATGTACTCCAAATAAAATCCCTACAATTCTCTTTTTGAAGGCGATGGCTCTCTCCATCACATGTCTATTGGAATTGATATAAATCACCTCGTTGTTCAAAAGAGACAAGTCGATCACCACTGATCATCACATAATCTTGTTGCTATGGACAAAGTTCTCTTGGTTCCACTCACTTCACTTAGCATAGTTCATAGAAATCTCTCTAGGCTTTTCTGAAATCATCCTGCTGATTGTTTCTTTTTTGTTATTATTTTTATTTTTAAAAATAAGAAAAAAGAAAAGCAGAAAAGGAATACCAAAACAAAATAAAACAAAACAAAAAAGAACATTGTTGTTGAGGAGAAAGACACCAACAAGATTAGGGTCTTCCTGGTCAGTGTCATAAATTTGGCAAAAGAAAAAAGTGGTTTGGCACACTCAATCTCCAAGCTAAGGGGCAAAGATTTATTACACTGCTTGACAGTGGGCTAATTCCAAGGAAATCTAGCAAAGAGATAGAATCAAGGGGATAATTTTATAGGAAAGAGAAACAAAGATTAGGGTGATATGCTAATATTATGGTTTAGAGATACAATTGCATAGTGGTAGAGTTGGAGTAGTTCCCATGATAGAATTCTACAACTTACTAAATTACTGCTATTGGCCAAAATTGTGGCATTCCCAAGACCAGGTAACCTTGTTACACCTTGTCATTGTCATGTGCCCAGCAGAACATCAGGGAGGATATATAGCAATATTTGTACAAACAAAACTAATGCAGACAAGATTAGAAGGGAAGTAATAAACTGGGAAAACATTTTTTATAGTCAAAGTTCTGATAAAGGCCTCATTTCCAAAATATATAGAGAACTGACACTAATTTATAAGCAATCAAGCCATTCTCCAATTGATAAATGGTCAAAGGATATGAACGGACAATTCTCAGACGAAGAAATTGAAACTATTTCTAGCCATATGAAAAGATGCTCCAAGTCATTATTAATCAGAGAAATGGAAATTAAGACAATTCTGAAATACCACTACACATCCAATCCCTCTATTTTTGTCTGTTTGCATTTTTGATTTCCTTCACAGGTTAATTGTACATTATTATTTTTCCTTATTTCAAAGTCCAATTCTTCTTGTGCAAAAAATAACTATATGGACATGTGTATGTATATTGTATTTAACATATACTTTAACATATTTAACATGTATTGGTCTATCTGCCATCATCCAGGAGAGGAGGGAAGGAGGGGAAAAATTGGAACAAAAGGTTTTGCAATTGTCAATGCTGAAAAATTACCCATGCATATATCTTGTAAATTAAAAGCTATTATATATATGTATATATATATATATATGTATTCATAACAACAAATTACTAGTTCAAGAAAGCATATATATTGGTAGAACAAATTATATTTATGAATGTCTCTTTTCTTTACTTCCTTGTAAATTGTTCTTTTCTGCACCTTTTTTACTTTATTCTTTTCCCCCCTTTCATCCCCACCACTCCCAAGCAAGCTTTAGCTAAGAAAAGATATATTTATGTATACTTGTGTGTGTGTACAGACACACACACACACACACACACACACACACACACAAATATACATACACACACCCCTACCTCCCCTCACACACACATCTTTCCTATCTCTGTTGACTCTTTGCTTTAAATTCTGCTCTTTAACTTGCCTTGCTATTACTTAACCTCTACTCCCTACCCATGGATGCCTCCCTTGTTTTTTTCTTCACCCTTTACTTCTCCATCCATCCATCCCTTGCCCCTTAATTCTTTTATTTTTTTCTTGCAGAGGCAATTGAGGTTAAGTGATTTGCCCAGGGTCACACAGCTAAGAAGTGTTAAGTGTCCAAGATCAAATTTGAACTCAGGTCCTCCTGATTTCAGGGCTAGTACTCTATCCACTGTGCCACCTAGTGTCCCCCTTAATTCTTTATAGAGTTTGGAGGGTGCTATACCCTTTATGATATATATGTAGTGCTGTCTATTTAATCCAATCCCAATGTGAGTAGGTTTTCAGAACTATGAGCCCTCCTCCCTCCTCTAATGCCTCTGTATCTATTCTTCCTCTGCACCTCATTGCATAATATAATTACTATTTTTACCTTAACTCTGCCCCAATCTTTCTTCTGAGCTCCCTATGTCAATCAAATATATGATATTCATTTTTCATATTAATAAAACCATAAATAATTTTTCCATCTTGAATTCCTAGAAATTAATCTTTTATATTGATTCTTATATAAATTTTCTATTAAGTTCAGGTTTGGTTGATAGAAAGTCCTAAAAATCTTCAAGTTCATCTGCAAATTCATTGAAGTCCATTTTTTTCTCATTCAAAATTATAATTTTGCTAGATATGATATTTTTGGCCATAATCTAGTTATTTTGATTATTAGTAGATATGATTCCAGGGCCTATGGTCTTTTATTATAGCTGCTGATAAGTCTTGTACAATTCTAATTGTAACTCTGGTGTATTTGAATTATCTTTTTCTTGTTTCTTGCAAAATTTTCTCTTTGATCTGGGGTTTATGAAATTTGGCAATAATATTTCTGTGTATTTTTTATAAAGAATCTCTTTGAGCTGGTGATCAGTAGATTTTTTTCTATTTCTACTTTCCCCTTATGCTCTATCGTTCCAGGACAACTTTCTTGGATTATTTCCTGCATTATTATGTTAAGGTTTGCCTTTTGGTCATAACTTTTCGGCAGTCCAATTATTCTCATATTTTCTCTTTTTGATTTGTTCTCCAGATCTGTCATTTTTCTTATGTTTTACATTCTGTTCTATTTTCTTGCTCTTTGTAATCTGTTTTGTTATTTCTTGGTCTTGCATAGTTTCACTGACTTCCCCTTGCCCAATTCTAATTTTCAAAGAATTGTTTTCATCTTTGAGATTCTTAATCTCCTTTGTGAGTTGGTTGACTCCTTTTTTCATAATCTTGTTTTTCTTGGATGATTTTATTTTTTATTTTTTATTTTTCCTCAATGCCTCTCATTTGATTTTTAAATTCTTTGTTGAGTTCTTCTATAAATTCTCTCTGAACAGTATGCCATTTCACAATACTTTTGGGGTAGAAGCTTTTTTATTCCAGTGTCCTCCACTGAAGATGAACCCCAGTCTTCTCTGTTCCCAAAGTAGGTTTCTATGGTGGGGTTCCTTCTTCTTTGTGCTTCACTTTTTTTTTTTTTAATAAAAGGTATTAGTGTAAGTACCTCTAATCATGGGGTGAGGGGATAGTGCCTCTAACTTCCCTTCAGCTCTCCCTTCTGACCAGGAACCTTAAACCATGATTGAGAGAGACTGAATAAGAAACAGAGAAATAAGATAAAGAGGATTCCTTTCTTTACCAAACTATTATAACCATTATCTTGTGAAGAGGACAAGGAATATTTGGTTTTTTTGGCAAGGAATATTCTTGATAAGAGACCATTTATTATCCTGAATATACTCAGTGGTTTGTGAATGTGTCCTCAGTAGTGTAGAAAAATCATTTGCAATTATATTTGTGATGATTCTATGATTATTTTTACAAGTAAAATATCATAAATAATGACCTATTTTATTATTGACTTCATTTTTAATAATGTTCAAAAACTTAATTTTTTTGGTTTAAGAGACTAGGAGATGTAATATAAAATAATGTAATGCACTTATATACATATATGCATGCACAATTGAGAAAGGAGATTTCTATGACTAATACCATAGGAATAATATCTGCCAAGATCATTCCCTCTCCACTCTCCACTCCCAAAGAACCCATAATCTTTTTCCTAAAAGGTGACAAACCTGTTCCAGGACCTGATTGGTCCCTGCCTCCCTTGACATAGTTTCTTAGTTACCTAAAGGCAAAAAACAGTCCCATTTAGATGGTGTAAAGGAGCCCTTCTAATTTGGCTGATGTGTGAAAGCTGTAAGAGTCACCATACTTTACTATTGATAAAACACATTTCTATATGGAGGCATGGGTGTCCAGTCTATAGAAAAGTACCAATGTAGTATTATTGCACAACCTCACTGTTGGGGCTAAGTAAACCTCCTTTTGTTAACTGTTCAATAACATATGAGTACCTCACTTCCAAATAAAATCCTACCAGAATTAAAATTACCCTAAAATAATGAAAAAATAGGCTTTTCAGAGATGGCTGCTCATATAGATAGTACATAAACTGTTACTTTAAGAATCTATGTGTAATCTCCATGAGAGAGCCTGATGAAACTATTCTTATATTTCTCCCTTTGGCAAAAAAAAAAAAATCAATACTTGAAAAATAATTTGGGGTTATATCACAGTCACACTATTATTATATATAATAAACATATATAATATAAAATACATATTATCATACATAATATATAATATAATGATACATATTATATATAATATATATATAATACACATACATTATGTAAACCACTACTTGACAGGCTATTTTAAGGAAAGAAAATGAAAATCCTGACATTAGTAATTAATAATTGTTAAATATAATAAAATATTATAGAGTAATAACACTAATAGGGAAGTGACATAATCACAATAATAATGGCTAGCATTTATATGGTGCTTCTAATGTTTGCAGAGCATTATCCCATTTTATCCTTACAAAAATTCTGGGAGGCAGGCATTATTTATTATCTTTAACTTATTGATGAGGAAACTGAGGCAGACAAGAGCTTAAGTGACTTGTGTAATTCTTCCTAAAACCGGGAAGTATCTGAGGCTAGATTTGCATTTGGAGCTTCCTGGCTACATTTACCATTCTACTCATTGTGTCCCCTAGCTTTTTCTAAATGGGTATAGAATGTTGGACTTAGAGTTAGGAAGATGTGAGTTCCAAACCCATTTCAGACACATATTAATCATATGATCCGAGACAAGTATCTTAATCCTTCTATGCCTTAGTTTATAGTAAACAGGGTTGTAATTGATGGTTTCTAATAACTCTTTCAGCTCTAAATCTAAGATTCTATGAATATAATAATAATAGTATATGGGTGTATATATATATATATATATGTACATAGTAGCAATGGCCAGAATTCATAAGTAGTAATTATGGATAGCTACATGAGTAGCTACATCTGTTTTTCCTGTGATATCATCTCAATCTAGCCAGAGGTTGAATAGTTTTGATTCCTTTGTGATCTTTCAATTTTTATATGTACTGAAATTTAAGATTTGGAAATTATCTTTTTTGTTTTAAACCAGAAGCCTATAAATGAAGATTTGGTAAGAAAAAAATGCCTTCCCTTTGTTCAGTCCTTCACCATTTTCTTGAACTAAGGTCCTCAATCTTAGCTAAGTGTGTTGAGTTTAGTCTGTATGTAATATCTTCTTTACTAGAAGCATCCCTTTTTGACTATTATTTAACAATCCAGTTATTTCTTTAATGTCTTTTTGAACAATTGTTTGACATTTGTTTTCTCTTGTTCCTCAGGAAGTCCAAATAACTCTCCTAGGAGCAAAATATGTTCTCTATGACACTTCCTAATGCCATTGTATATATTATGACAAATTTTCTTACTGCTCAACAATGCTGCAAAGAATAAACTTCTATCTTTCTACTAATTGTGGCTTCTTTGAACTCCAAAATTTCTCAGCAAAACTTTATAACCTGAATATCATTCTTGATAGCAAACTCATACATCATAACTCCTTTTATTTCTAGCAGAATTCCTTTGAGTGGACATCATTCTTAATTGACAAATTTTGTTTCAACTTCTTTTCTCAGCCATGAAATTTATTAATAATAATTCACATATATATATATAATACATCATATATGTTATACACATGTGCATACACACTCTGTGAGATAAATACTATTATCTCCATTTTACAGATAAAGAAACTGAGGCTAAGAATGATTAAGTGCCTTACCCAAAGTCACATAGCTAGTAAACATTCAAGGTCGGGATTTCAACTCAGGCCTTCCTGATTCTAAGTACTGAAGTCTATTTCCTGAATTACCTAGCTATCTAATGTGATTAATTATATGCTTTTAGACTCCAAAGTAAAAGTTTAAAGATTGATATAGTTCATTAGTGAATGAAATATAAAGTTCATGGCATTATTTCAGGTGGAGTTGTATTATGAATTTAAAATGCCTATGTTGATTTCTATGTTTCTGATATGTCAGTGATGTTTGATTGAAGCACTCAGGTTATGGCTTACCTTTAAAGTGGTAAGGTATAGTTCTTGATTTCTTAATACTTGCCAAAGCTAGCATTTCTTTCAGTAATTTGCTTTCAAAGTCTCTACCTTGGTGAAAATGAATCTTGACAGGATAATGACACATGAAAAATACTTTTCCTTTAATAATTTAGTAATCGAGGGAGATGTTTACTTACCTATACATATTTTGTAAAACAATCAGTCAAAACAATATGACTCCTATTCTTAACCCTCTCCTTCCAACGATAAAGAGCCAATACACCTAAGTCTCAAAAGTTTACTGGTACTTCACTTCTTCAAATGTTCTATATGAGTTGGTAGTACTTTTCTTTGTACACGACCAGAACGAGTCTCACACTTTTTAGTGACATCTGTAATCATCTTGAGACAATAAAATCTTTTCCTTACTAGTACCAGGGTTTTCTCTTGATTGATTTTTTCAAAGTCATCATGAAGAAATTTTAAAACCATAATATTTCATGCTCTTGATAGAGCCAATTGCTTCCTAATATCCCCTGTGAGAACAATTCTGACTAATATTGCATTGTTCAATTCATGGTATAATTAGTAAGATACTTTTTGGGAACTTCAATAAAAGTTTTTTAATATTTGTGTGTGTGTGTATTATTTTTTTCCTTAAGTGGTATTATTTCTCACAGTCCTTCTTTATTAGCTATCAAATTCTCTCCTTCAATCATCCACACACAATGAAAGGCAAAAAGAGTTTTATTCTCTCAAGAGAATTTACTATCCAAAATAGCAGTTAAATGGCACATTTTCAAATTTTATAAACACATGTTCAGAGTATAAGAAATCAGATGGGACAGAGCCATAAGCAACTGAGCATGAGGACATTCCAATGGCTTAGGGGAACCTGGAAATACTTCCATCTTTGACCTTATTTTTATTTCCCAATGTTAGTCCTATAGACAAATTTTTTGATAGCACCAAAATTGTATTCTCGCTATGACTGCAATCAATCTGCATATAACCATCTATTTAGCAGTTAAAACAGAAGGTAGTTTTGCTGGTGGTTTTCAGATTATATATTTAAGTATTCTATTTTCATAGCCTCCAGTTTCTTATAACATTATCATTCTAGGTAGAGTAATTTTGTCCACATTTCCCTCTTTCAAGAGATTCATTGTAAACTTTCTACTTCAATCTGTGTTAATACTATGATTCTTTAAACTATTTGCAAACGGGAATTGTCAATGGGAATCTTTCTTAGCTTTTGTGTTACTTTCTGTTCCAAATAATGATTCCACCACTTTTTTCAAAATCTGTTGTTCTATATAAGTCCTCCATTGCTCCCCCTTCACTCTGCTCCCCAACTTTACAATACTAGTACTATTTAAAATAAACTTTATCATTGTTTCTGGAAAGAATATATCAATCTTCTTTCCTGTGGATCCTTTTAGCATCTCCTTAAGTTTCCCAACCACCTTTCTTTGGCCTCTACTCCCTTATATCTCCTATCTCCCCCTATTAGAATATAGGCTTTTGTGGATAAGGAAATGTCTTAATTCCCTAGCACTTAGTATAGTAAATTTGGAACATAGCAAAAGCTTAATTAAGAGGCAGTTGGGGTGCTCAATTAGTGTTTATTCCTTTCCATTAACTAATATATTTTCATTCATTTGTTTGTTTAATTAATACAATATATATTTGGCCTGGTGCTACAATGGCTCCAAAATGCTTTTCAAGTTTTTTTAAGCAAGTTTGCTATGTGTCGTCAGGTGTGTCAAACATCAAGTCACCCTCAAACCTACAAGTTTGTCTTCTCAGACTATCAATTAATGTGTGCATTTTTCTTTTCAGGATCAGATGCCTGGCAATTCTGTAATACTATTAAAACATAAGTATCCCAAATTTTCAATAATTGGTACCCAATAGAACATAGATTCTCTCCAGTGATTATTTCTAATTAGAAGATGAGATTTTGGCAGGGACTTGAAGGAAGCTAGAGGGACCAAAAAAGGGAAATGAGGAAGCAAAGCATTCTAGGCAAGGAGGAAAGCCAGTGAAAATGCCTAGAAACAGAAAAGCTACATATTGTTCCAGGGACAGCAAGAAGGCCAGTGTCAACAGATTTGGCAGGTTAAGAAATTGAAACTTTCAGGAAATGAAGTGAGTTGAGTTGTCCAACTAGTTGGACAATGTGACATTTAAAAAGTCCAACAGATATAACTTCTGAGTATTTAATAATTTAATAGTAATAAACACATCAGCATGTTTATTTAAAAAAAAAAAAAAAGATGGTTATTTGGCTCTTTCTCTTTCTCTTAGATCAAAGACAATCATGGGATGAACTCATAGTTTATATGCCCACTGGAAAAGGGGTGTTTCTGAGGGTGACAATCAACTCTGATTGGTTAACAATTAACGAAAGAATGAATATTACAATGAAGTGCTGGACCTGAACTTCAATTATGTCATTTGTCTTAAGTTACACCAGTTTTAGACAATCTATTCAAAGAATTTATCCCCACCCAAATCTGAGTAGAGCACAATGGCTACCCATTGTAGCTTGGGTGGGGTCTGAACAAGAAAAGGAAAAAAAAGGTTCAGTGGATATATTATTTTCCTAGAGGGGAAAAAAGGCTAATAAGCTTTCTTGCTTTCACATTTGTATTGAAAGAGCTTTAGACTGAAAAAGTACTTATGACATTTCCTTGAAGAAAAAAAAGGTCTCAATTTGCTTCTATATAGCTATTCCAAAATTCTTAGTCATTAAGTCACCAACTACATGACTTAACCATTAAGACTTTGGAACACCCCATATATTGCTTTTTTATATCCATGTTTGTTGATTTTTTAAACTCATAATAAAAAATAATATTGTAATAGTAAAAAGAATGTATATTCAGTTAAATTAAATCATGACAGATTTAAATCACCTGCAAATATAGATAAACTTGGACAGAACAAATAGTTTATTGATACAGATACAGATAACACTCTTGGTAAGATCTTCAATCATGGCCTAATCATTTCCGTCTTCCATAAGTAGAAATTCAAAATAGTTTTCTCTAGCACATTCTGCTGCACCCTGCTCCTGTTCTTTCTATTCTACTGAAGGAAGATTTTCCAAAAAGAAAAATGGTTATGAAATTTACTTTTACTTCTGGGTATGAAATTGCATGAATAAATGGACTGGAAAAGAATACAAAGAAATTCATAGTCCTGGCCTTAAAAAATACCTTGAAAATATATGAAACAAGAGCCAAAATGAACTTTTCATCCATTAAAAAGGGTAATTTATACCCCACACTGGCCACCTCAAAATAATAATGTAGGCATAAGCAACAAGATCATATTGACATAGTCATAGTAAGATTTACATAATGAAGAAGGGAAATTTGATCTAATATATCAATGACCTGTAGACAATCAATCAATTGTAAACACAAAAAAAATCAGGAATCTCTGACTACATAAAACATTAGAAAATCAGATCTTAATTTTTAGGCAAGTTCAGAAATTGCCCCAATGTACACTTTTTTTCTTTCTACTTCTTGGATTTTTTTTTTTCAACACAGTCATTCAAGACATATTCCTCTACCCTGATAAAATCCTTTGTGACAAAGACAGTTAAGTCAAACTAATAAAGTTGTTACATCTGACAGTGTATTCCAAATTCCACACTATCCTGTCCTCCATCTTTCTACCAAGAATCTTAATCTTCTGTTCTCTACAACTAAGATAGTTCATCACAATTCATCTAAATCAAGTGTCTTTGAAGGTTTTCATCTGTATTGTGAAATCATTATGAATGTTATTTTCTTAGGTCAGCTTTTTCTATTTTGCATATCATCTTGCAACTCTCCCCATCTTTCTTTGAATTTCCTATAGTCATTAGTATCAGAACTGATGACTATGAGAAATTCATATAGAAAAAATTTCATTTGGCTATTCCTTATTCAATGTCTACCAACTTTATTTTTCTCTCTATTTATCACTAACTTCCTTGGGAGTATACCCAGGAATAATGTCACTAGGTCACAGGATATAAACATAATATTCTCTTTTATTTTGCAAAATTCCAAGTTGTTTTCCAGAACAACATGACTAAGACTCAGGGCCACCAACAATACGTTAAAGTTCTGGTTTTCATACAGCCCTCCAATTTCGACTGCTTCAATGTTTTTATCAAAGGAAAAAAGATAGCAACTCTTGAGATTTACTTTTTGCCTTTTTTATTGCATCTCTACTAAAGATCAGCAAAAGGAAGAGAATTTCTCTCTTGCCTGTGAACTTCCTATTCCCCACTTCTCATTGGCAATGGGGTCTTATAGCAGAAGCAATTCATTTATTTGAATGCTGTTACCAACAAAGTCCAAATATAGCAATGAATGATAGACAGGAGTGAACCCTGGGTAACCAGCAGAATCACCTGCCTAGTAGAGTTGCTATAACGCAGAGGAAGAACTGGAGAGAAAGTCATAAGCAAAACAAAACAAAGCAAAGAAAAGCAAAACAAAACAAGACATGAAAGCCATACAGTGCTGAAGATGTAAGTGTCTTAGTCTTACCTATGTGGTCCCTGTGGGTATACCTCTTGACTAGGCAGTCTATATATATGCTCACTCTTCCTACTGACACTGTCTATATGAATAAGAGGATTGTACCCTGAGTTTTTGTGAGCAATGTCTTGTTATCACTCTTTATGCTATGCCATTTCAGTACCGTCTCTTTGAGTTAATAATATCTTCTATCTATCAGTGGAAGATAAACACATTGATGGAGGATCAGGAAGCATATTTTTAGGAGTGCACATGATACCATACTTTGAACCTAAAGTATTTGTCCTTTATTGGAACAGGTTATTTATTTAACCTGTCAGAGTTGTAGACATAACCAAGATAGGTCCCTTTATTACTATCTTAACAGCAATGTACAGCAAAGTCAGTAGAATTATAGACCAAATGCACTCTAAGTTCATTTGTTAAAAATTTGTCAAAGAAACTGCTGGTGTGAGTCAGTTTTTCAAGCATATGACAGACACTGACTAGATGAAATTTTAAATTCGGACAAAAATGTTCACCCCTCACACTATGTCTTACTCTCTTCAAATGGGGTTTCCAATTTTTAAAAACTGGGGTTCTAAAATTCATATGATTAAATTATTCCAATCTACATTTTCTTCCTTTATCTTTCTCTTGTTTTTTTCTCACTTCTCTTTCTTTCTTGTTCCCCTTTTTCTTCCTTCCTTCCTAGTTACCTTCTTTCTTTCATTCCTCCATCTCATTCTTCCATTTCTTTCTTTCTATCTTTCTTTCTTTTTCTCTTTCTCTCTTCCTTCTTTCCTTCTTTCCTTCATCCCTTCCTTCCTTTCTCTCTTCCTTCCTTCATTTCTTCCTTCCTTCCTTCATTTCTTCCTTCCTTCATTCTTTCTTTCCTTTTGGAATCATAGAAAGGTTTTAATACCTACAGGAAAATAATAACATAGTTGGAGCAGTATATTTAAAGAGAAAATGGTGGCATAGTGGATTGGAGACCTATTACTTAGATTTTTCAAGTATGTTTACTCAATTCAAGAACTTTTTCCTGAATTCAAACAATAGTTCAGGGCTTTGTGTTTCTCCATGGTCAGACTTGCCTTTCTGGGGGAAAAACACAAATGACTATCCAGAAGGCATGAAAGGTAGTGGTTGTTTCCTCCAAAAGGGAGACCAAATTAAGCAATCAATTTCTGTCTTTACAGTAAAACAAGATGAAAAACAAAATGCTGTCCTCTGCTGAATAGTTTTTCCTTTGGAGATATGCTTTTATAAGTTAAACATTGGCTATGCTTTTCCCATGGTTAAATGCAAGCTGCATAGTTTGCCATGGTTATCTTGTTATCTGTTGTTATTATTTGGATTCTGAATGAAATAAATAATGTTTGGGGTTGAAGTTTTCTATGTATAATCCAAACAAGTGGAAACCAGGTTCCCTAGATCTTTCTAATTTACTTAATATTGCTTCCTTTGGTCTTTTAAAACACGTTCATAAATTTGCAAAGGCAAACCCAAGCAAGTTTCCCAGGCTTAATACCCTGATAGATCTTTTTCTAGAATGGATTTACAGATTTCTAGGACTTGTCAGCTCTTTCACATAATTCTACTCTCCTCCATATTGCCTTAATGTAGATGGGATTTTACTAAGTTGCTTCATTGAGGCCTTAATCGCATCTATTTTTTCTTGTCTGGTTTCATCCTTCATAGCAATTCTGTTTGAAAAATGGTATGGGATAATTCTTTTTCTACTAGGCCAAGCAAATCTAAAAGTCACAACTGTAGGAATACTTCCCTCCTATGCTCTTTTTTATTCTCTTATCCCCTTTTTTATACTCTTCGTTTTCTGCTTTTAGTCTGGGTTCTCTCTTCTTTTAATCTGGTGAATGGATTAGTTCAAAAGGTAATGAAGGGAGTTTTCTAGAAATAGGTTATATTTGTATTTGTTCTCTCTCCTTCTTTCCCTCCTTCTTTCCTTCTTTCCTTCTTCCCCCCCCCCTCTCTCTGTCTCTGTCTCTCTCTCTCTCTCTTTCTCTCTGTCTCTGTCTCTTTTTGTCTCCCCTCTCTCTCTGTCTCTCTGTCTCTTTTTGTCTCTCTCTGTCTCTCTCTTTCTGTTGTACACACACACACACACACACACACACACACACACACACACACACAGGCTTGTGTCTGAGGAAATACAGTTCAGAGGTAGAGCTATAAGTAGAAATTCTATTGCCCGGGAGGCATATTTATATAAGCAACAATTATGTGAAGAAACTGGGTGGCCCAATCTCCAGAAAACTTTCTCCAAGATCCAATAATATAACTGGTACTCTCTCCAGCCCCCAAGTGGAGCTGTGCATAAGAGGAAGGGTGTTGAGTAAGAGGCAGAATGGTGGGGGAAGGCAAGGCCCAAGAGAAAGGCACGATGATAAGGGGATCCTGGGTATGGCAGACTGGGATCAGTTTTAGGAATGGGAATAACACAAGGCCAAGAGAACAGTTTCTCACAGAGAGAAAGTATGATTCCCCAAATCTGGGACAAACAAAACCCTTATAATCCTTCCATAGTTATAACTCTGTTTAATGATATGTTGGAATGATATTTTAAATATTGTGAAAAACACAAAACTCTTTGAGAAACTTTTTGGTGCATTAGATTGAAATTCTGTTTATTCATAATCTGTAATTCCATTAACTTAAGTGAACAAGAAGATCCTGGATGATTATTTACCAAGGATATTATAAATATTTCTGTCAAAGTATAGACAAGATAAATTGGATCCTAAGGTCACTTACAACTCTAAAGTTCTATGATTTTATGACTGAGAATTTTCACAGTGTGAATCATCATAGTTAACTATTCAGTGTACCTGACCATCATTAGATATTCTTTAGATGGGCTCTTTCCTCTATGATAGAAATCAAAGAATATAAATACATTCACTCTGAAGTAATTAAAGATAAGAAAAGGAAATGGATCTTTGATGTCACTGACACATTATCTATTTCTTGGCTAAGAGATCTCTATCCACCAAAACATATTCTGTTCTTACGCACTTGTCTAAAGCACTGATGGGTTAAGTCACATACCCAAGGATAAAACTATCATTATATGTTAGAGAAGGATCTTAAACCAAGGTCTTCCTAGCTTTGAAACCAGTTTTCTATCCATTACTTCTCTATTAAATGTGGGGAGGAGGAGGAGGCGAGGAGAGGAATGTTATTCTGTAAAGACTCCTAAAAACACAGCTAAGGTTATTATTGTGTTTCTTTTAAAGTTTGCTATGGTTGATTTCATCTAATTCCAAAAGAAAATTCTTGGTCCTTAGCTTCCTTTTTCATTTTCACATTATTCTCAATTATTACTTTGCTCCATTGTGTTCTGTTCAGTGTTTAGATGAGTGGCAAAATAAAAGCCATTAGAACCTTAGTTTCCAAACCTTCAGTAAATATCTTCTATTATTACTTTTCACATAGCTGGTCACTAGTAACAGCTTAATGCATAATCTGATAAAACACAGAATAGTTACTGATACCATAGGGAAAAAGCAAGGTCTTTCACAAAGTAAATTTTGAATTGTAGTTTTTATAACGTGTTCCTATCTCCATTAAACTTGCCTTAATTAGCAATTGACAAGCCTTCAGAGGAGCAATAAAAGAAAGCTAGGACATATCCTTCTACTGTTATACATTCTTACTTAACTCCAAAACAAAGGTAAAAAGTCTTTTTTAAAATTAAATCTTTTTATTTTCAAAATATATACATGGATTATTTTAAACATTCACCCTTACAAAGCCTTGTGTTCTAAATTTTCTCCTTCCTTTCTCCCCACCCCCTCCCTTAGATGGGAAGTAATCCAATATATGCTAAACATGTACAATTTTTTCATACATATTTATATAATCTTGCTGCACAAGAAAATTCAAATCAAAAAGAAAAAAATTGAGAAAGAAAACAAAATGCAAGCAAACAACAACAAAAAGAGTAAAAATACTATGTTGTGATTCATCCTCAGTTCTCACCGTACTCTTTCTGAGTGTAAATATCTCTCTTCATCACAAGATTATTGGAACTGGCCTGGATCATCTCATTGCTGAAGAGAGCCATGTCCATAAGAGTTGATCATTGTATAATCTTGTTGTTGCCATGTATAATGATCTGGTTCTGCTCATTTCATTTAGCATCAGTTCATGTAAGTCTCTCCAGGTCTCTCTGAAATCATCTTGCTGATCATTTCTTATAGAACAATAATATTCCATAACATTCATATATACAGCTTATTCAGTCATTCTCTAACTAATGGGCATCCACTCAGTTTCCAGTTTTTTGCCACTACCAAAAGGGCTGCCACAAACAGTTTTGCACATGTGAGTCCTTTTCCCTTCTTTATGATCTCTTGGGAATGTTGACCCAGTGGAGACACTGCTGAAACAAAGGATATGCACAGTTTGATACCCCTTTGGACATAGTTTCAATTGCTCTCCAGAATTGCTCAGTTCACAACTCCACTAACAATGTATCAGTGTGCCAGTTTTCCCACATCCCCTCTAACATTTGTCATTATCATTTTCTATCATCTTAGCCAATCTGAGAAAACCACTGCTAGATCAAAGGATATGCACAGTTTGATAACTTTTTGAGCATAGTTCCTAACTGCTCTCCAGAATGGTTGGATCTGTTCACAGTTCCATCAATAATGTATCAGTGTCCCAGTTTTCCCACATCCCAACATTCATCATCTTTTCCTGTTATCTTAGCCAATCTGAGAGGTATGTAGTGGTATCTTAGAGTTGTTTTAATCTGCATTTCTCTGATCAATAGTGATTTAGAGCATCTTTTCATGTGTCTACAAATAGTTTTAATTTCTTCATCTGAAAATTGTCTGTTCATATCCTTTGACCATTTATCAATTTGAACTATTATAAATTTGAGTCAATTTTCTGTATATTTTAGGAATGAGGCCTTTATCAGATCCTTTGGATATAAAAATGTTTTCGCAGTTTATTACTTCCCTTCTAATCTTGTCTGCATTCGTTTTGTTTGTACAAAATCTTTTTAACTTAATGTAATCAAAATTATCTATTTTATGATTTATGATAATGATCTCTACTTCTTCTTTGGTCACAAATTTCTTCCTCCTCCACAGATCTGAGAAATAAACTATCCCATGTTCTTCTAATTTGTTTATAATATCATGCTTTATGTCTAGATCATGAACCCATTTCAACATATTCAAGTGTTAGGTGTGGTCTAAGTCTACTTTCTGCCATACTAGCTTCCAATTTTCCCAGCAGTTTTTGTCAAGTAGTGAATTCTTATCCCAAAAGGCTGTACCAAAAACTTTTTAACTTAACATAATCAAAATTATCCACTTTGCATCTAATAATGTACTTGAGTTCTTCTTTGGTCACAAATTCCTTCCTTCTCCACAGATCTGAGAGTTAAACTAAGCTTTGTTCTTCTAATTTACTTATAATATCACTCTTTATGTCTAAATTATGAACCCATTTCAACCTTATCTTGGTTTAGGGTGTTAGGTGTAGGTCAATGCCTAGTTTCTGCCATACTGATTTCCAATTTTCTCAGCACTTTTTGTCAAATAGTGAGTTCTTATCCCAAAAGCTGAGGTCTTTGGGCTTATCAATTTGGGTTTATAGATTACTATAGTCATGGATTATTTTTTCCTGTGAACCTAATCTATTCCACTGATCAACTTCTCTATTTCTTAGCTAGTACCAAATGGTTTTGATGACCACTGCTTTATTATACAGTTTTAGATCTGGTACAGCTAGGCCACTTTCATTTGATTTTTTTCATTAATTCCCTTGAAATTCTTGAAAAGGTAGAAAGTTTTTAGATTACACAGAGCACGGAGAAGAATATAGAGATAGAATAACTAGAAGGAGTTGTTCATATATCTGAGACCCTGTTCCACTTTCCTTAAAGTCAATAGAACTTTCAGAATGAAACAGAATGGCCAAGAATATATAAATCAATAGACTTTTATTGTGATTTCTTTTATCTCATCAGCTCTCATGAATTCAATTATGATTTCTATGCTGATGATTCTCAAATCTACCTATCCTGCTTTCTGCTGACTTCTAATCTAGCATTTTCAACTGCTTTTCTGACATCTCAAATTGGATGACCACATTTAAACTCAACTTGTCCAAAACTGGACTCATTATCTTTCTCCCTAAACTTTCCCCCACTCCCTTAACTTCCCTATTACTATCAAAGGCAACATCCTCTTCCTATTCACTGAAGTTCATACACTAGGAGATATCTTTTAACTCCTTAACTCTCTTTCATACATTACCATCCTCACCTGCACTCCCATATCCAAGCTGTTGCCAAGGACTGTCAATTTCATCTTTTCAAAACTTCTCAAAAAAACTTCTTCTCCTCTGACTTTCCCACTGCAGGTCCCTATCACCTCCCATCTGGATTACTGCAATAGCTTGTTGGTGGGTCTGTCTGCCTGAAGTTTCTCTCCACTCCAGTCCATCCTCCATTCAGTCATTGAAGTGATTTTCTTATAGTACAGATTTAATTTTGTTACTTCTCCTATTCAATAATCTCCAGAAGCACCTTATCCCCTCAGGATCAAAGTCAGAATCTTTTTTTTTTTTTTTTTGGCATTCAAAGCCCTTCACAAATTAGCCTCCTCCTACCTTTTTCAGTTTTCTCACATTTTATTCCCTATTACGTGTACTCAGTTCATTTAGTGGTATTGGTCTCTCTGCTGTTCCATGAACAAAGTATCTTTTTTTCCCCCCTGTGGGCTCTAGGCATTTTCTCTGACTGTCTCTCATACCTAGCATACTATATTTCTGCCTACCACCTTTCCTGGCTCCCTTTAAATCTTAACTAAAATCCCATTTTCTACAGAAAGTCTTTCCCATTCTCTCTTAATTCTACTGCCTTCTCTCTCTCTTTAATATTTATCCTGCATACTCCTTATTTGAATATAATTGTTTCTTGTCTCCTCTAATAGAGTGCCCTCTTTGAGGACTATATTTTGCATCATTTTTGTATCCTCATTACTTAGCATTATGACTAGAACATAATGATGCTTAATATATGTTTATTGACAGATTCACATCTTAAACAATATGTCTTACAGACATCTTAAACTCACTATATCCAAATTAAACTCACTATGTTTCCCTAAAACCTTTTCCCCTTCCAAATTTTTCTTTTAGCATGAAGGGCACCATGATCTCTTCAGTTACCCAAGCTCAAATCCTTGGTGTTATCCTTGATTCTTTATTTCTTCCAAGGTCTATTCGTTTTGCATTATAACATCTTTGCATAAGTCCCTTTGAAGTAAGCCTCCAATTCCTGGTCTGTAGTCTTTCCCAATCCCCCTTAATTCCAGTATTTTTTCTCTTATTTATTTCAAATTTATCCTGAATATAATTTATTTGTACATAATTGTTTTACATGTTGTCTCCCCAAAATTGTTAAGTTTCTTGAAATTAGGGAATGACTTTTGTCTTTCTTTGTATCTCTAGCACTTAGCACAACAGCTGGTAGATTGTGGATACTTAATAAATGCGCATAGTCAGGAAGACTGAAATGAAATTTTGTCTCAGTACATGCTAGTTGTATGATTCTTCAACAGATCACAACTTCTCCTTGCCTCATTTTTCTCAACTGTACAATAGAGATAACAATAGTACATGATGGGACAGAGATCAGATTCTACTTGAAACTACATATCTAACTAAGGCATGTGGAACAATAAACTCTTGTCTGAGGACAATGCTAAAATTCTGTGCTGTGTCCTTATCTGAATGACAATATTTTGCTAAAAGACTCATCCTTATTCCTTCCTTATCTGTCTTCTGTATTTTACAACCTGAAGACTGAAGCCTAAAATTTCACTATATAAAGCTCTTCCTCTTTTCTATTTTTACACAACTCTCTAGACTCCACTCAGAGAATTTAATATACTTTACTTTTACATTAATAAAGTTTCTGTAACTAGAAGAGAATCTCTTTGAATTCTTTCAAACCAAGTTCAAAACATGACTCTTAGACACAATATACCCACTTCCCAAGTTTGTTGTGAGAACAAGATGAAATAATATTTGTAAAGTATTTTGTAAACTTTAAAGTGCTATTTAAATATTATTAGAAGCAACTAGGTTGCACAGTGGATAGATACTAGTCTTGGAGTCAAGAAGACATGATTTCAAATCTAGCCTCAGGGACTTAATAATTAGTTGTGTGATCTTAGATAAGTTACTTAATCCTGTTTGCTTTATTGTTCAGTTTTTTTAGTTTAGTTATCTGTAAAATAAAGCAGACCAGGAGATGGCAAACCATTCCAATATCTTTGCCAAGAAAACCCTAAAATGGGGTCACAAAGAGTTGGACATAACTAAATTGACTAAACAACAACAAAAAACCGGGAATAATAATAATATCATCTACTTCTCAAAGAGGTTAGGAGAATCAAATGAGATAATATTTGTAAAGTGTTTAGCACAATTCCTGACACATAGTAGATGCTATATAAATGTTCTTTGGGTTTGAAGTGTGTGTGTGTTTGTGTGTGTGTGTGTGTGTGTGTGTGTGTGTAAAATCAAGAGAGAAAAATTATAGCTCAGTCACCATAATGTTAATAAGTCAATAAGAGTTGATTCAGTATGTATTGGACCATATTAGCCACTGAGTTCTCACAGAGAACTTGGGTTGTTCACTCATTATGGGAGAGTTAGTTGGCTTTAGATACTGGGATCTGGAGGGGCAGAGATGAACTCCCTGACATGACTAGAGAAATAGAGGTGACTCTAAGGGCACATTCTTCTTTCTTGATTAAAGTCAGGACCCCCTAGAGAAAGAAACTTTGGTAAGCATTACAGGATTCCAGGTGATAAATTTATTGACCTTTATCCATCTGGAGGAAGATAGGAACCCTTTTTCAATGAGTGGGACATTCTTTGCTTTACAAAGGATGTAAGACCGAATAGGTTCATTTGTATTTGTGGAGGCTGTGAGGCTTTGAGTAGTTTATTTTCATATGAAGAGACCCCTAAAATAACTTTTCTGCCAACAATAAGAGGAATTTGCTTCTAAGACTTTGATTTTCTCTCAACTCAACAACCATTTATTAAACACCTTTTATGTGCCTAATACCATGTATGCTAAATATGAAATAGAAATGGAAAAGCAATAGGGTTACCAAAGAAGTTTGCAAGAATTAATTAAAGAAAGATGCCATTGATTTAGCACCCTATAAGAGTTAGTTATAAGAAGGAGAAACATGCCATGAGGTATGGGGCAAGGAGAAAGGGAAAGATATCATAAGGTAAAACCCATAGCGGGCTAACCCTAAAAAGGATCCAGCTAAGATGACATGAGTCATATACAGACTTATAGGGGAAATTTACTCTTGGGGGTTTGACATAACTTGGTTTTCCATTGAGTACAATAAGGTACAGTTACACAAGACCTCCACAGAGAGTGGGACTGTGAGGTTGAATTGATCCCCATCAGTGCCCTTCCTTGCTTCCTTCAAGGAGTAATTTTATCAGTACTTCAGGCTTTCTCTGCCAACCCCACTATTGATCTAGGACCTCATCATTCTTATTATTCTATTTTTTTAGCTTTACTTTTATTTTCCTCCTTATGCCCAATCTCCTCTCCCCTCCCCCAAGAAATAGAATTATCTTGTAATCGTTAAGTATGGTCAAGGAAAATAAATTTACATATTTACCATGTCGCCAAAAAAGTTTTGCTCTTCTCTAGTTATTATCACTTTGTCAAGAGGTAAAAAACATATTTTATCTCTAGTCATCTGCATTTGTGATTGGTCATATCAAGCCCAGAGTTCAGTCTAAGAAAGAAAATAGTATTAGGTTGCATATGTGCTTTATTTCTCTCAGGCTGGATACATGTATGTGGAGCTGCAGTTCAAACTGAGCTCATTTTAGAAATAAGTCTGTAAAGATTATAAAGACAAAGACCACAAAGCTGGATAGAGATAACTGTATTATGGCCCAATCAGATATTGCCACAGTTCTTTAGGGTTCATTTTCCCTTTATCAGGGAGGGGGGCATGTGATAACCGTGTATTTAAAATCAGCCAGAGTCAGGAATTCAGGTTAAGGGAAAATCTTCAATCTAGCTTCTCTGTACTTAAGGACTGTTTTTGTACTGTAAGCACCTTAGGGTATACTTCATATCCTAAATATTGAAAAGGAGCACGTCTTTGAATTTTCTCTTCAGCTATGTACAATTTGTAGTATCTTAGTGTTTCTATGGTCTTTTGTAGACATGATTCTAGCATTTGTTCCTCAGATGCACATCCCCATATATCATCCATATAATGTAATACCATAACTTTTGGAAATGCTTTTCTTACTGGAGCAAGAGTAGCAACAACATTTGACACATAGAGGGGCTGTTTTTCATTCCCTGTGGCAAAACTGTCCATTCATATCTTTTATAAGGCTCAGCTAAGTTAACGCTGGGCACTAAAAAGGCAAATCTTTTCCTATCCTCCTTATCCAGAGGGATGGAATAGAAACAATCCTTAATATCTATGACCCAAAGAGGCCATTCTCTAGGCAACTGAGTAGGAGATGGAAGTTCAGGCTGAAGAGTTCCCATAGTTTCCATCTCTTCATTCACTTTTCTTAAATCAGTGAGCATCCTCCATTTTCCAGATTTCTTTTTCACAATGAACAATAGGGAATTCCAAGGACTTAGAGAAGGTTGTAAGTAACCTTGTTCAAGCTGCTCCTGTATTATATCTAATAAGGCCTGAATTTTATCGCTACCTAAGGACCACTGTTCTATCCACACCGGTGTATCAGTTTTCCATTGGATAGGAACAGGTGAAAGTGTTGGCAGGCCTTCAACAGCAGCCCTGCTTAAAAAACCAAAGTACTCGTTTTTAACCCTAATTGCTGTAAAACATCTCTTCCCCACAGATTGATGGGGATTTTTTCAACTATAAAAAAAAAACTCCTGTTTTGCCTTCAAAAGTCCATCTCATAGGAGTAGCACTAACTTCAGCTGCTATTGATCCCCCTACGCCAGACATGTAGTTGTCTGCTTTAATCTTTGGCCAGTGACTGGGCCAACTGGCACCTCTAATGACTGTACGATCTGTACCTGTGTCTACCAATCCTTCTAATGGTAGGCCATTTATATATATCATGAGCATAGGTCGGTCAGCCGTTACAGCTGCTGTCAAGTATATTCCTGGATTGTGTGGTCTGGAGTCAGAACCTGGGTGACTATCACCAGGCTGCTTATTAGGATTCTGTATGAGTAAACCTGATGCTACTACTTCTCCTGGGTGATAAGTCACACATTGCCTACCCATATTAGTGACTGGGATATTATCTATACATTCCCCAGTTTCCCACATCAGTGTGTGGATGGACACTGTTTTGTACGTATAAAAAGGAGGTGAAATGGTAAAGCCTACTGTGCCTGGAGGCAAGGGATCCATAGGCTAGTGAGGAACAGATTTCACCTCTCCAGGGGGCATCTCAGTTGTCCCAGCTGCAGACAGCTCTGTTCTCCCCAATTGTAATTCCTTTCTCCCATCAGGTTGCTTCCTGGCTGGTTGACTGTGTAATCCCCTTCTCCTATCATATGGCTTTCTGGCTGACTGACCATGTCTGGGTACTGGACTTCTAGGCACTCTCTGGGTGACCATTGGCTGCCATCATGCCCCAAGTGTTTTTTGCCTTGAGCCCCTCATCCCGTTTCCCTGAATCAATCTACATTCTGAGACCCAATGGAAGCCTCTGTTGCATTTTGGACATGGGGTATTGGGTCTTGTTCTCCCACCTTGTTTTCTCATTCTGTCTCTATACCAACATTGAGCTTTCAGATGCCCTACTTTTCCACACTGAAAGCATCTACGAGTCTCTCTGGAAGTCCCTTGCCAGTAGGGACTCTGTCTTCCCATGTTTGGATTTTGGGAAGTCTGCATCATAGCCTGGCTATAAAAGGCATTTGTGCCCACTGTGGCACAGCGTCTTATGAGCTCCTCTAAAGGAGCATCCTTGTGCAGTCCTAGTATAATTCTTCTGCAAACCTCATTAGCATTTTCCTTAGCAAGTTGCATGATCAAAATGTCTGTTACTGCATTTTCTCCATTTGTTCTTGTGATAGCTGTCTGCAAAGTCCCACAAAGTCAGCAAAGGGTTCATTTGGCCCTTGTGTTATTTTAGTGAAGGTCCCACCCTTTTCATCTTTATTGTGGAGAGAAGCCCACGCTTTGATAGCATTAGCAGCAATTTGCTCATATGCTGCTATAGAATAATTGATCTGTACTGCAACATCTGCATAAGGACTTACACCTGTTAGTAGGTCACAGGTGATTGCAGCATGAACTCCACTTTGACTATTTTGTTGGGCTTGTATCCTACAGAGCTCACTATATTCAGAAAGCCACAAGTAGTTTTGTCCAGGTTCTAGGCATATCCTTGCTATAGATTTCCAGTCATTAGGGGTCAAGATTTCAAAAGCCAAATTCTGTAATAACATCTTAACATAAGCTGATGTAGCCCCATAATGAATGCAAGCTTTTTTCAGGCCTTTGAGGATTTCTATATGAAAAGGAGCGTATCTTCTACTTTCTTGACCTGAAGAATTAAACTGTTGAATTACAGGAAAAATGTGGTGTTGGAATTCTGATATATTTCTCCCTTCTTCTTTGGCCTTAATTAGTCCCTTTTGCAATCTAGTCATAGGAATGGCTGGATGCTGGCAGGGAGGTCCTGGTGCTGTCACTGCCTCCCCCACCCCCCACTACCCCTCCTCCCTCCATCCCGGAGGGTGGAGTTCACAGAGGAGAGTCAATTACCTGCTCCTTAGGTGGGGCTGAAGCTGCCTCAGATTCACCACACCCTTGAGCCTCACTTAAGTCTCCATGGCCTGTGGGGATATGGTCATTAATCTGTTCTTTGTCTTCCTCCTTTATCTCAGGCTTTCCCATTTGGCTATTCCTAGAGTTTTTTTCCTTTTCTTCTAGAACTTATGTGGTTTCTTAAGGCCAAGTGTATTATATTGTATAAATAGGCTGCCTGGATGGAAATGAATGAGGACTGTTTTTGTTGTAATATGCAGAGAGCTGTTGCCCAATTAATGTCCAATTATCTGGAGAAATTTGCTCTTCTTCTAGGAACCAAGGGGAGGTGCGGTTTAATGTACCCAGAAGTCTAACTGCCTATTCCCAAGTTATAAGTAGTCCTTGATCTTCTATCAGCTTAAGCATTCTTTCTATAGCGCCACTCCTGGGTGGGGGTGAGTGGGGTTGGGGTGGGGGATGGAGAATCTTTAGCTAGCATCTGTCCCATTTCAGCCAAAAAAGGTTACTACTTTAAGAAAATAAGTTCCCTGTTTGTCTATTACAATACTCACCTAAGTTCCTGGTCACCTGAGACTTCTTCAGTGGAAGTAGGGTCCTTGGTTCCCACACTTGGGCGCCAAATGTGATGACCGCGTATTTAAAATCAGTGGGAGTCAGGAATTCAGGTTAAGGGGAAAATCTCCAATCTTTATTCTCAGTAGAGGTGAAGAAGGATTGCAATAGCAATATTGGCAGCTGCGACAGGAAGCCAGCTAGCAAAGGGGGATCGGAGGTGAAGGGCGGTCGCAATAGCAATGCGAACAGCTGTGACAAGACACCAGTCAGCAGTCTCTCCTTTCTGCTTCCCTTTCCACTCCCCTGCCTCCACCCACCAAAATCGTCATTTCCTATGTAACACATCAGGACTTGCACAAAGAGTGGGTCGGGGCCATTCTTTCTCCAAGCTTATATATTAATAGAGTATGGTCCAATTACTATTTAGCCTCATGTGCTTGGGACCTCAGTGCATCAACTTGAGTCTCAGCCCATTATAGGGGCATTTCACAGAAATCACAAGACATCTTTGGGACACATGGAAGAAAGAAGTGGGTCAGAATTCAAAGTCTCAAGGGGTGCTGGACTGGGTGTGCAAGAGATCCATTTAGGCCTGGTATGAGTCAGTTCTGCAATGGCTTGCAAAGCAGAGGAGGTTCAATGACAAAGGATCTCTGTATGCATCTCTTAGATATGTCTCTCAAAAATCCCTAATCTACTTCCTGATTGTTGGATCCCAATTCCCAAGTCAGTTCAGTTTTTTCTGAATAATAAGGAAGTTCAAACAAATCGAGATAATAAAATTATTAACTGCCTCAGTTTCACAGTCATTGCTTTAAACCGAGTTTTAGTCTTTTAGAATTGCTTCCCTTTACAATGTTATAGTAGTTATACACATAATTCTCCTAGTTCTTTCTGTTCACTTCACTTTGTATCAGTTCCAACAAATCATCCTAGGTTTTTCTAAATCTGCCTCTTTATTACATTCCATATACATCCATATAACACAACTCATTTAGGCATTTTTTAATTTGTAGGAGCTCCCTTAGGTTTCAGTTCTTTACTACAACAAAAATTGTCCATATTATGTTAATATATGTGGATACTTTGGCCTTTTTTAATGATATGAGATATAATCTTAGTAATTGTATTTCTAAGTCAAAGGATATGCACAAGTTAATCAATTTTTTGTTAGCATTCCAAACTGTTTTGTAGAATGGGGGAGGGCAAATTCACAAGTACTCCAACAATGCATTAGTGTTCCTTTTTTCTCAGAGCCCCTACAAAAATTTTTCTTTTCCTTTTCCTTTTTTTTTTTTTGTTATTTTGTCAATCTGAAAAATGATATAAATTCAAAGTTGTTTTAATTTGCAAATCTCTTATTAGAAATCTAAAACATTTTTAAATATTATTGTGCCATAAGAAATAACAAAGAGACAGATTCAGAAAAAAGTAGGATAATACAAAGTGAAGTGAGCAGAACTAGGGGAATAATAAGTATAACTACAACAGCATTGTAAAGGAAAACAATTCTAAATTTTTGGTTGTTGATAACTTGCCTTTTTATTTTGAGAAAAGATTATATATATTCTTTGGCCATTTATCTAATGGGGAATGAAAACTTTAGGGTTAAAAAATTGGGGAACCATGATTTTTATTAGGAAAATGGCCATTGCCAGTTTAAGGCCTGGCCTACAGAGATAAATATTTGGGAAATGAACTGTGTAGTCATCCGAAGTTAGAGCAGTGACTCTCATTAAGGAGGCATAGCCATGTGCCAGAGTTTTTCAAAAGAAAGATTAAGCAAATGCCTGAATGAAAGACTACAGAGGAAAAGTCCAGCCCAACTTCAGGGAGTAAAAATCCTACCAGACCCAAAAAAAAAAAAAAAAATCAAAAAATATAAGGAGAAAACCGGAACAATGTTGTACATAGCAACAGAAATATTGGAATTATGATCCACCATGAAAAACTTAGCTATTCTGATCAATTCAATGATCTACGACAATTCCAAAAGACTCACATTGAAAAACAACTAGATGGAATCTCCCAAAGATCCTCAAAAATTCAGTGTAGAAGGAAATTATACCATAGAAACAGCAAGAAAAGATATGCAAAAATTTGATTTTCTATAAGGGTTGCAGAAGACTAGAAGAAATGGAGCAAGATTTTAAAAATTAAAATAGAAATCTCACAGGAAAGAATTGAAAGATAATAAACAGTTTGGAACAAAAAAAGCCATAAACTTTACCTAAGTAACAATATTTCTGAAAATTAGAATAGGACAAACAAAAACCAGTGATTCTATGAGACAGAAAAAAAAAAATTAGAATAAATCTGAAGACTAAAAAACGGAAAATGTATTTATCTCATATAAAAAAACAACTGACCTTGGGAAAAGATCAAGGAGAAATCATTTAAGAATCATTGGACTCCTTGAAAACCAAGATTTTTTTTACCCTTACAATACAGGAAATCATTTATTTCATTCAATATGAAATGTTGAAGTTAGAAACAAATAATTACCATGTTGAAGATTAAAAAAAAAAAAAACCCTCAATAACCATCTAAAAGAAACTCCCTAAAGAAAATTCCAGAAAACCTTCAAGGTCAAAAAAACCATACAGCAGACTTATGGAAAGAAGAGTTGAAGCAACAAAGAAGCACAATGAGTACCACACAAGATCAAATAGCTTCTACTAGAAATGAAAGGAGCGCTTAGAATATAATATTCTAAAAGAAAATACATAGGGTCAGGAAATAAAGTATGCAGAGATAGCCTATCACATAACTATCACTGATATAGGTTTTCATCACCTCATACCTAAGTTATTGCAAATTTCTCTATATTCTAGTCCATCCTCCATGCAATTTCAAGAGTGATCTTCTTTAAGCATAGGTTTGATTATTTCGTTCCTTACTCAAAAACAAAACAAAACAAAGAAACCACAAACCCCAGTGGTTCCCTATAACTGTCGAGATAAAATATAAAACCCAATATTTGTTTATTTGTTTTTTAAACCTTCATGATCTTGGTCCTTCCTACATTTCCAGTCTTACACTCTAATCTTTTCCATATATTCTGCCATCCATCATTCTTGTTCTTAGTCTACCACAATACTCCACTTTCTGATGCTGAGCATTTTCACTTGCTATATTCTACTCTTGAGATGCTCTGCCTTTTACTTTCCTGGCTTCCTCGAGTATCAGAATAATTCTTCTTCATGAAGGTTTTCTCAGTAACCTTCAATGCTACAGCCTCCTTTATGTTATTACCACCTACTTACTTCGAATATTGTCTTATCCATATAGTATGATCTCCATGAGGGCAATAATTATTTTTGCCTTTATTTATATCACTTTCACTCAGCACAGAACTTAACAGAAAGTGGACACATAAATACTAGTTGACTCGATTTGGCTACAATATACAGAATCATGTCCAGAGAAGCCAGATATAGACCCATCCATCAGATATATTGTATCCTATGAAGAGCAATTCCAGATGAGCAACTCTTCCAAAACAAACCCCATTCCCCTGGGGAGCTTTAAGAATATTTTGCAAAGAGAAAAAGAACAGAGATGCCATTTTTGTGAATTGACTTGGCTTCCTGTATTCCTTACATATATCTCTGACTACTATTCCATTTAAGCCTTCTATTTCTCATAGAATCTATGTTTATTTGTGAATGCACTCCCAGTTAGGAGGGGGGAGAAGTCTTTTGTAGCTTTTTTTTTTTTAACTATTTCATCTTTGTTAAGATCTAATTGATAATTGATTTTTTAATGGGAAACATAAGAATAGGGACTATTGAACCATATACTTTTAGAAATACAATCCTATATATATACATATACTGTATTTAACATATACTTTAACATATTTAACATATATTGGACTACCTGCCATCTAGGGGAGGGAGTTGGGGGAAAAGAGGGGAAAAGTTGGAATAGAAGGTTTTGCAAGGGTCAGTGCTGAAAAATTACCCATGCATATATCTTGTAAATAAAAAGCTGTAATAAAAAAATGTTTTTAAAGAAATACAATCCTATAATAGATAACCTAAAATTGTGGATGGCATCCAATCTTTGGGAATTCAAACAATGAGTTCAAGTATGAAGAGTTTGGAGTTTACAACCTAGCTTATAGAAACATTAGGATTTCAGGCTAAGCAAGAGAAGAAGGTAATTAAGTGGTGGTCTTCTGGAAAGGCTGCCCTAGGTCTCAGCATATGCAGCTTCATTAAGTTTTCCATCACTTTCACTGGACAATGTTTGGGATTTCTCTGTTCCATTATCTCCACCATTAGGGCAGTTCAGTTTCAAATAGTTTTTTTTTTTTTAATTTAGAGATAGATGAATAGCAGCAATAATAGCTGACATTTATAAAGCTCTTGATATGTGCCAAACACTGTGCTAAGTATTTTGCAAATATTATCTCATTTTATCCTCACAATTTCTGGGAATTAGGTATAGTTATTATCCCCATTTTATAGATGAAAATAACAATGCAAACACGCATTAAGTGACTTGCCCCACATCACACAACTATTAAGTGTCTGAGGTCAGATTTGAACTCAGGTATTACTAATAACAGACCAGCATTTTTATTAACTGTGTTATCTAATTGCTCCACAATCTTGATGTAACTTGATGTAAGTGGAGCCCCAAACCAGGATCCAGTTAGTGTCCAGTCTTTATATTCAGTCTTCTGATTGAAGAGCAGGTACCAAAAGGTTACCACAAATAGTTGGTAGACGTGATTAAAAGAGTAATTTGCAAGGTATTGACAGTGTGGTCTAAGAAAGCACTTTGGGGAAAGAGGATAAAAGAAACTCCACTATTGATCAATGTCTGAAAAAACAAAGTCTGTAGAAATATAATCCCCTTCATTATCTAAAAAAAGTTACTTTACCTTTTGGGCAAAGTAACCTTCTTTATCCATAAAATGAAAAGGTTGAACTCGATTTTTCTTAAGCTTGAAGGTTCCCTGATCTGTGAATGATAATAGAAGTCAAATCATGAAGCAAAGTATATTCCTTGAGAAGCTAATAAAAGTTGATCAAACACTAAATTTGGAGATTACAGATATAATCTCATAAATTTTTAAAATAACAATGTTTATTTCCAGTTTGGCATTCTATCTGCAGACTATCAATTTGCTAGAGCAAAGATAAAAACTAAGCCCAAATTTAAAGAAATAATAAAAATGAAAAGATACATTCCACACTTGAAACAACTTTAGCATAATCTACAAGTTGTTGACTGAAACAATAAAAGACAGTTGATCTGAAAACTAGAAATGAAGAAAATAATAAATATCAACATACACTATTACTATTTCCTAGGGAAGTCTAAATAACACAAATCAATCACCAATACCAGAAAACCATGAAAGCCTTTAAGTGTTTGAGACAGCAAACACTTGACCTCACAAAGTAGATAATGTATTTTTTATTTTAAGATATATTTATTTATTATTTGTTTTTTAAAATACTTTTCTATTTAAATTTTTAAGTTTCAAATTTTCTGTCTTCTTATATCTCTCCCTCATCCACTGAGAAGGTAGATGTCAATTACATATGTGGAATTATATAAACTATTTTATATTAATTATATCACAAAAAAGCAAGACAAATTATACTTCAATTGCAATCAGACTTCAGCAGGTCTCTTTCTGGTAGTGGATAGCATTTTTTCATCATCTCTTAGAATTATCTTGAATCATTGTGTTGATCTTTTACAAAATGATTATCTTTGCAGCATTGTTACTTGTTACTCTGGATAATGATCTAATAGATTTTTTTCATTTCACTTTGCATCAGTTCATGTTAAGATTTATCATGTTGTTGTTTTTTTCCTAAAACCATCTTCCTCCTTATGTCTTATAACACAATAAGATTCCATCAAAATCATATGCCATTAAAGAATGAGATTATAAATAAATTAGAGGAACATAGGATAGTTTATCTCTCAGACTTGTGGAGGAGAAAGAAATTTGTGGCCAAAGATGAACTAGAGACCATTACTGATCACAAAATAGAAAATTTTGATTATATCAAATTAAAAAGCCTTTGTACAAACAGAACGAATGCAAACAAGATTAGTAGGGAAGCAACACACTGGGAAAACATCTTTATAATTAAAGGTTCTGATAAAGGCCTCATTTCCAAAATATATAGAGAACTGACTCAAATTTATAAAAAATCAAGCCATTCTCCATTTGATAAATGGTCAAAGGATATGAACAAACAATTTTCAGATGATGAAATTGAAACTATTACCACTCACATGAGAGTGTTCCAAATCACTATTGATCAGAGAAATGCAAATTAAGACAACTCTGAGATATCACTACACACCTGTCAGATTGGCTAAGGAAAAAATAATGATGAATGTTGGAGGGGATGCGGGAAAACGGGGACACTGATGCATTGTTGGTGGAGTTGTGAACGAATCCAACCATTCTGGAGAGCAATCTGGAATTATGCCCAAAAAGTTATCAAACTGTGCATACACTTTGATCCAGCAGTGTTTCTATTGGGCTTATACCCCAAAGAGATACTAAAAAAGGGAAAGGGACCTGTATGTGCCAAAATGTTTGTAGCAGCCCTGTTTGTAGTGGCTAGAAACTGGAAAATGAATGGATGCCCATCAATTGGAGAATGGCTGGGTAAATTGTGGTATATTCCATAACATTCATATACCACAATTT
>MU174342.1:248569-267028 GCA_016696395.1 Antechinus stuartii
TCCAAAAATATAGGCTTCCCAGATTATCAGAGGAGGAAGTAAATTGCTTAAATAGTCCCATTTCAGAAAAAGAAATAGAACAAGCTATTAATCAGCTCCCTAAAAAAAAATCCCCGGGACCAGATGGATTTACATGTGAATTCTACCAAACATTCAAAGAACAATTAGCCCCAATGCTTTATAAACTAGTTGAAAAATTAGGGAATGAAGGAGTCCTATCAAACTCCTTTTATGACACAGACATGGTACTGATACCTAAACCAGGTAGGTTGAAAACAGAGAAAGAAAATTATAGACCAATCTCCCTAATGAATATTGATGCTAAAATCTTAAATAAGATATTAGCAAAAAGACTACAGAAAATCATCCCCAGGATAATACATCATGATCAAGTAAGATTTATACCAGGAATGCAGGGCTGGTTCAATATTAGGAAAACTATCAATATAATTGGCCATATTAATAATCAAATTAACAAAAACCATATGATCATCTCAATAGATGCAGAAAAAGCATTTGATAAAATCCAACATCCATTCCTATTAAAAACTCTTGGGAGTATAGGAATAAATGGACTTTTCCTTAAAATAATCAGTAGCATCTATTTAAAACCAGCAATAAGCATTATATGTAATGGGGACAAACTGCAACCATTCCCAATAAGATCCGGAGTAAAACAAGGTTGCCCACTATCACCGTTACTATTTAATATTGTATTAGAAATGCTAGCTTTGGCAATAAGAGTTGAGAAAGAGATCAAAGGAATAAGAATAGGCAATGAGGAAACCAAATTATCACTCTTTGCTGATGATATGATGGTATACTTAGAGAACCCCAGAGATTCTACCAAAAAGTTATTAGAAACAATCTACACCTTCAGCAAAGTTGCAGGATATAAAATAAACCCACATAAGTCATCAGCATTCTTATATATCACTAACAAAACCCAACAGTTAGAGATACAAAAAGAAATTCCATTTAAAGTAACTATTGATTGTATAAAATATTTAGGAATCTATCTGCCAAGGGAAAATCAGAAACTTTATGAGCAAAACTACAAAACACTTTCCACACAAATTAAGTCTTATCTAACCAACTGGAAAAATATTAAATGCTCTTGGATTGGGCGAGCAAATATAATAAAGATGACAATACTACCTAAATTAATCTACTTATTTAGCACTATACCAATCAGACTCCCAAAAAACTACTTTGATGAATTAGAAAAAATAACAACAAAATTCATATGGAAAAACAAAAGGTCAAGAATTTCAAGGGAATTAATGAAAAAAAAATCAAATGAAGGTGGCCTAGCTGTACCAGATCTAAAATTATATTATAAAGCAGCAGTTACTAAAACCATCTGGAATTGGCTAAGAAATAGACTAGTTGATCAATGGAATAAGTTAGGTTCAAAGGACAAAACAGCCAATAACTTTAATAATATAGTGTTTGACAAACCCAAAGACACCAGTTTCTGGGATAAGAATGCATTATTTGACAAAAATTGCTGGGAAAATTGGAAATCAGTATGGCAGAAACTAGGCATTGACCCACACTTAACACCGTACACCAAGATAAGGTCAAAATGGGTTCATGATCTAGGCATAAAGAATGAGATGATAAATAAATTGGAAGAGCATAGGATAGTTTACCTGTCAGACCTGTGGAAGAGGGAGGAATTTATGACCAAAGAAGAACTAGAGATCACTATTGACCACAACATAGAAAATTTTGATTATATCAAACTGAAAAGTTTTTGTACAAACAAAACAAATGCAAACAAGATTAGAAGGGAAACAATAAACTGGGAAAACATTTTTACAATCAAAGGTTCTGATAAAGGCCTCATTTCCAAAATATATAGAGAACTGACCCTAATCTATAAGAAATCAAACCATTCTCCAATTGATAAATGATCAAAGGATATGAACAGACAATTCTCAGACAAAGAAATTGAAACTATTTATAGACATATGAAAATATGCTCCAAATCATTATTAATCAGAGAAATGCAAATTAAGACAACTCTGAGATACCACTACACACCTGTCAGATTGGCTAGAATGACAGGGAAAGATAATGAATGTTGGAGGGGATGTGGGAAAACAGGGACACTGATACATTGTTGGTGGAATTGTGAACACATCCAGCCATTCTGGAGAGCAATTTGGAACTATGCTCAAAAAGTTATCAAGCTGTGCATACCCTTTGATCCAGCAGTGTTTCTACTGGGCTTATACCCCAAAGAGATATTAAAGAAAGGAAAGGGACCTGTATGTGCCAAAATGTTTGTGGCAGCCCTGTTTGTAGTGGCTAGAAGCTGGAAAATGAAAGGATGTCCATCAATTGGAGAATGGTTAAGTAAATTGTGGTATATGAACGTTATGGAATATTATTGTTCTGTAAGAAACAACCAGCAGGATGAATACAGAGAGGACTGGCGAGACTTACATGAACTGATGCTGAGTGAAATGAGCAGAACCAGGAGATCATTATATACCTCAACAATGATACTGTTTGAGGATGTATACTGATGGAAGTGGACCTCTTTGATAAAGAGAGCCTTAATTGATCAAAGATGGACAGAAGCAGCTACACCCAGAGAAAGAACATTGGAAATGAATATAAACTGCTTGCATTTATGTTTTTCCTCCCGGGTTATTTATACCTTCTGAATTCAATTCTCCCTGTGCAACAAGAAAACTGTTTGGTTCTGCACACATATATTGTATCTAGGATATACTGCAACCCATTCAACATGTAAAGGACTCTTGCCATCTGGGGGAAGGGGTGGAGGGAGGGAGGGGAAAAATCGGAACAGAAATGAATGCAAGGGATAATGCTGTAAAAAATTACCCTGGCATGCGTTCTATCAATAAAAAATTATTAAAAAAAAAAAAAAGAATTATTTCCTTCAGTAACTTTTTGTATCTCTTTTATTATTAGATCAATTCTCCTTTTTAAAAGATATTATACAAGTATTTTTTGTGCCTTGTCATCATCTTTCCATAATTTCTGTCTATTTTCATAATTTTCATGAATACTCTCATTTCATTTCCCAAGATTTGCACTATCACTTTTTCTCTTTCTTTAATTCTTCAAAGAATTCTTGTTTTTCTTGGGTACAATTAGCACTTTTCTTTGAGACTTTCCTTACAGCTGTTTTCACATTGTTGTCTTTTTTCTGAGAGTATGTCTTGGTGTTTCCTGCTTTTTTATTTTAGGAGCTTTTTTATGATCAAATTCTGTTGTTGTTGTTCAATCAGTTTTCCAGCCTATTTCTTATGTAAAAATTAGATTTTGCTCACCTGGATGTGGGGAGGCATTGTTCTAAGCTTCAGACTTTTTTGTGCTGTTGTTTTCAGAGATGGTTCTGGGGGTCTACAAGTTTTTGGTTGTTTCAAGATGATGTGATATGGGAAGAGGCGTGGACACTGCTCTCCTAGTCTATGTTCTGGTGTTTGCCAGGAAGGAAGGTGTTTACCCCTGCTGCAGCAAATACAAGCACTCCCCAGGTTCCCTGCTTTCTTGCCGGTACAAGCATGAGTGCTCTTCTCTACCCTGGAATTGTGGTGAGATATAACTTAGGAATTTATATATTGATTTTCTCATAAAGGAATGTAAACAATTAAACTTTAATGAGTTCCTTATAATTGTTCTTTCAGATGTACCTTTTTATGCTTCTCTTGAGTCTTATGTTTGAAAGTCAAAGTCTAAACTCTTTAAGATCAGTTGTCCAATCCCCTAACTGATTCTAGGTTAAGTTCCCCAAGTTGCTGTTGCTGCCACCACTGTTGCATAATATGCATTCCTGGCCAGCTCCTACCCTAATATCACAGACCTTTTTTTACTGATCTTGTAAGTTGTCTTAAGGTGGGAAAAAAAAATCTAATTCTGATTTATTATGGCTTTGCCACTCCAAAATTTTACTTGAGGAATAATTTTAAAATTGTTTGGAGGGGAATGTTTAGTGACTTCAACTGGGTTGCTGCCTATACTCTGCCACCTTGGTTCTCTTAATAACCACATCAATTATTAAGGATCAGCTGGAATCAGATTTCCTAGTAACAGTCTTCTGCTACAGAATTATTTTTCTAATTTTTACCTAGTTTTACTGCTCTATTTTGCAAACCATTTTAAAAGCCTAATAATGAAATAATTCATCAAGGACAACCAGCATTTCTTCCTAATGATCTTATTTCTCTTTTACAAAACATAAAAATCAAATAACCCATCATAATTTTATAGACTTCCCAGTCCTTCAGCACTATATTACTGGAAGCAACAACCAGGGATTTGCCATCTCCAAATGCTGAGATGGCACACACAGTCAATTGGAATCAGGAAGGGGAATTCTGTACATGTCCTGGTCAACTCTGGTTTATATCAGTACCTAGAAAAAAATGAGGAGAATCAGACTCAGTGAAGCAAGAAAGCACTTCTAAATGAAACTTTTAACATTATAGTCCATTAGATCCATTATGTGGATCCCATTGTAGGCAGACATGGCATAAACAAGTTTGGAAAGGGCCACCAGGAACAGAGGGTACTAATGAATTTACTTGAATATTTTGTTTTTCTTGATTTGTTTTCCTTGGACTTTTTAAAGGAAAGAATCACTGATTAGGGAAAATCTCAAGATTTGAGGCAGTGTGTTTGCTGAATGGGTGGTCAGGAGCTATTTTAGGCAGCAAATGAAGGAATTCAAGAGTGGAGTGATTTATTCAGTGTTACAAGAGGCACTGTCATGAACTCAGGAAGTCAGTAGATCCCTTGTGTGAGATCAAGGAGCAATCAATAAATTCCTGTTTGGGATAATGAATGGTGTGATATACATTAGATAAAACCTATATCCTGTTAACTATCAATGGCAAAATGTGTTATGCACCAATATGACCCAATAAAATAAAGGGAAGAAGACTCTCCCATCTTTTCATTGCCATATATGGCATAGGCACGGGGCCATAAAGTGTCTTGAAAACAAAAAAAAATTTCATTGCTATGGCAATAGATCTGAATTAGGTAATATTGCCTTCACAGACTAATTCCTCAAATGAGACTAAAAAAGTGATAAGCAACAAATATGTACAAAAGAATAAATAGTTTTTAATTTAAAGAATCCACTTGACAATCCATTTGGAGATCACATTTCTTTTGTTGATGGTTCATCTATGGCTGAATTGATTTTTTTTTCCCTCTGAGAGTGAGTGGTTTATGTTCCTAATGTCATATTCTATTAATCTGTTGTTATTGCTATCATTTTTTCAGTTGTGACCAACTCTTCTTGATTGCGTTTGGGATTTTCTTGGCAAAAATATCAAAATGGTTTGCCATTTCCTTCTCTAGTTCATTTTATAGATGAAGAGACAGAGGCAAATAGAGTTTAAGTGGTTTACCCAGGGTCACCAACCTAGCAAATATCTGAGATCAGATTTGAACTTAGGAAGATGAGCATTCTTGACTCCAAGCCAGCTCTATATCCACATTCTTAATCTAGGCACTTTCTATTATTGTAAAGAATATTTTGTAAATAATTATTGTAAATAATTTATTATCTTACTCCTTGTCAATTAAAGTTTTTTTTTAATTCTTAGTCTTTATGGGTTTTTTACATTCAAAAAAGAGAGAATGTAAATAGCTATCTCAGAAAGCGAAATTAAATGAACCATAAATGAAGTCTGAAAGAAAAAAAAAATCCATTACCAGATGGATTTACAAGTGAATTGTATCAAACAAACATCCAAAGAATGATTCCAATATTATATTAAATTCTTTCAAGAATTAGAAACAAAAGTAATCCTACCAAATTTCTTCTATGAAAAAAATGTGTTCTTGATACTTAAACCAGAAAAAGACAAAACAGAGAAAGAAAACTATAGACCAATATCTTCGATGAATATCAATGCAGAATTTTAAAATAAAATATTATTGAATAATTGTTGACTAAAATATCAAAAAAGGTTATACACTTTGACTAAGCACAGTGTATACTGGGAATATAGATTGGATTCAGATTAGGAAAATTAGAAATCTAATAATAATCCCAACGAAAAAGAATAAAAAATACCACACCATATCAAGGGTTTTTTAATGAAAGTCAAGATTATCTCAACTGGTCCAGAAAAACTTTTTGACAAAATACAACAAAACATTTTTCATGCAAATAAAGACAGATCTAAACAACTGAATAAATAGTAATTGCTCATGAAGTAGACCGAACCAATATGATAAAAAATTCTACCTAAATTAATTAACTTATTCAATGTCATACCAAACTACAGTATCAAATAATTATTTTACAGAGCTAGAAAAAAACATAAAAAGTTAGAAAAAACAAAAAAAAATGGTAAATATAAAAAGAATTAATGAAAATGGGAAGGAAGAAGGCTTAACAATATCAGATTTTAAACTATGATACAAAGTGGTAATTATCAAAATGATTTATGATCTAAGAAACAGAGTCATGGTCCAATGGAGTAGATTAAATACATAACATGCAATAAAAATGACCATAGTAGCCTAATGTTTGATTAAAAAAAATAACAACAGCAAAAAAAACAATGATTCAAGTTTGGGAGGCAAGAACTCACTATTTCATTAAAATTTCTGAGAAAACTAACAAGTAGTTTGACATAAACTAGGCATAAATAAACATCTCACATTATATACCAAGACAAAATGGGTTCATAATTCAGATATAAAGGATGATAGCATGATCAAATAAGGGGACCGTGTCAGATATGTAGGTAAGTAAAGGATTTATGACTAAACAAGAGATAGAGAGGAATACAGGAAATAAATGATTTTGATTATGCAAGATTAGAACTAATGCATGCAACAATAGAAAAAATGTAGAAACCTTATTTCTCAAATACATAGGGAACTGAGTTAAATTTATAAAAATCGGAGTCATTCTCCAATTGACAGTCAAAGTTAATGATAAGGCACTTTTCAGAAGAAAAAAATCCAACCTATCTATCATATGAAAAAGTGATCTAAATCACAATATATTAGAGAAACATAAACTAAAACACCTCTGACATTCCACCCCGTACATATCATATTGGCTAACATGAATTTTAAAAAAAACAGGAAATGATAAATACTGGATGGAATGTGGAAAAATTGGGACCCTAGTGCATTGTTGGCAGAGGCGTGAACTAGTCCAACAATTCCACAAAACAGTTTGGAACTATACCCACAAGGCTATAAAATTGTTCTTACTCTTTGACCCAACAATATTATTATTAGATCTATATACCAAAGACATCAAAGACAAAGGGAAATGGCCTATTTACACAAAGATATTTATAGTAGCACTTTTTTGTGTGATAGCAAAGATTTGGAAATTAGGGGATGCCCATCAATTGGGCAATGTCTGAACAAATTGCAATTTTTTATGATTGTGATAGAATATTATTGTACTATAAGAAATGATGAAAAGGATACGAACTGATGCAGTGAAATGAGAGAACTAGGAGAACATTTTACATAGTAACAATAATATTTTATAATGACCAACTATGAAAGATTTAGCCACTCTGATCAATAAAATGATCTAAGACAATTCATAAGGACTCATAATGAAAATGTGATCCATCTTCAAAGAAGTGATGAACTATGAATGCAGATTAAAGTATAGGGGGGGTTTTTGCTTTTTTTTTGTTTGTTTTTTGCAACATAGATAAAATGCAAATATGTTTTGTATGATTTGTGTATTTGTGTATGATATATGTGTATTGTGTATTTGTAATTTTGTTTGTGTAATTGATTTCATACTTCTTGTCTATTCACTGAGTGAGGGAAGGACTTAGATGGAGAGAGAATTCTGAATCCAAAACTTTAAAAAAAAAAACAAATTTAGTATTAAAAATAAAATTTAAAAGCAATTAAAATAAATCATTAACCTTTCTGTCTGTTACTAACAAAATCCAGCAGAAAGAGATGGAACAATTCCATCCAAAATAATTCCAGAATACGTAAAATATTTAAGTCAGCCTGCCATGACACATTTGGTGTGTATGTGTGAATACAATACAAAACATTCTATATAAATATAAAAATAAATTTAAATAAGCAGATAAATATTAACAGCTGATGTGCAGACTGAGCCAACATAATAAAAATGATAATACTACCTAAATTAACTTGTTTATTCAGTGCCAAAATAAAAACCAAACAAAAACAGATGCCAAAATATTATTTTATAGAGCTATAAAATAATAAATTATAATAAAATTCTTCTTCTTGTTGTTCTCTTCTTCCTCCTCCTCCTCCTGCTCCTCCTCAGTAATACGATCAATTTTGTTCCATGCTTAACTCCCCCAATCCCAAATTTTCCCCAAAAACACAGACTAGCCACAATGGTAACTATACAGTTACTATCCCAGGTTCAAAGTATTTTGTAGGTCCAGACTCACAAAATCCCTACTTATAAATCCCTACTGATGATCCCTTTAATAATCAGCCAATTGACACAATTAACTTACAAAAAAGGCATTTATCAAAATGGCATAGAATGATCAGTAGTAATGAAATATTCCTCTGATAAACCTGAGATTTATTGTCTCACAAATATACTCTCCTCACTAAATAAGGAGACAGACAACACATGGAGTATACCCAAGCAAAGAGGAATGAACACTGCTCAATCACACGAGCAAGGCAGTTCACACTCTTAGCCACAAAGAACTTCTTTTGTAGTGTCCTAATAATCATCTCTCTAATTATAAGGCAAGTTGGTGCAAGGGATAGAGTCTGCATCTTTGTTCAAACCATAATATACAAATCCTCTATAATATACTTTATACATTCTATACATAGCCACTGCAAAAAAGGGCTGCTACAAACATTTTTGCACATGAGGGTCCTTTTCCTTTCTTTATGATCTCTTTAGGATATAGTAGTAAAGACATTGCTGGGTCAAAGAGTATGCTCAGTTTGATAGCTCTTTTGTCATAGTTCCAAATTGGAGAGCTATGCTTTTTCATATACATAATATTAGAATTTTATCAAAACAAAGATACTCCTTTTACATATCAACTATAATTCTATGACAACATTCATGTCTTATATTATCTGGGGAGGATGATAATAATTTCCTTTATTTAAAATTAGTTTTTCTGTCATGTCCATCAATAAGATGTGAAACGGATCTTAAAGGTACAATATATCATATAATAATAATAATAATAATAATAATAATAATAATATTGCCTTTCTCTTGGCTCTCTGCAAAAGTTGCCACAGAGACAGATGCAAAACTGACTTGAAACCCAACAAACTTTTTTTTTAAACCTGGGGTTTTCCAAATGCCTGTGATGTTGAACTTAGACACTTTTCTAAAAAAGAGTGGCCACACAGGATAGCAAGCAATTACCTGAAGTAATTTAAGAAACTTTCTTTTTCTTCTCCTTCCCAGGGAGGGGAGAAGTAAAAATGAAAGAAGCCTTTCCATTGCCTGTTACACCCAAACAAACAGCTCTCCAGTTATTTTGCTTATAAATATTTTCCAACAGATTCAAAATTTTAAAACCTGGGGGTCATCAGTATAGGATGGTCTAATAAATGCAAATGGTGGTTGACATGGGAAGATGGAAAGGGTTTTTCTTTTCCGTCCCTGAAAAATGGTCATAAAGAATCATTTTCCTATTTTCCTTTAGCAGAAGTTAGGGTAACTTCTCTCTCTCTCTTTCTCTCTCTCTCGCTCTCTCTCTCTCTCTCTCTCTCTCTCTTTCTCTCTCTCTCTCTCTCTTTCTCTCTCTCTCTGTCTCTCTCTCTCTCTTTCTCTCTCTCTCTTCCTTCCTTCCTTCCTTCCTTCTTTCTTTCTTCCTTTCTTTCGAATGTAAAAAAATTAGAAAAGAAAAAAAACATTGCCATGTGTTCAGTAGAACATGAAAGTATTCAAAATATAAAACAATTAATATCTGTTTCAAGTATAACAAATTCTATGCATTGTATTCAGAGCTGTGCATCTTTGCTTCCTTATAGATTTTCTTTTGTTCTCTGCTGTGTATTTTTTTCTCCCTTCCTCCCCTCTCTTCTAGGAATAAGCACAGATAGAGATAGTACAAATACATATATACACATAAACATGCATATATATATAAAATATACAAAATATCTATAATCACTCATATACATATATATACAATGCATATATTTATTTTATATATATGTATATATATATGACTGTATTATGCTAGTTTGTCTTCTCTTTCTCTGAAGGTGGATAGCATCTTCCTTCATTCATAAGTTCAAACCTTTCCATATTTTTCTAAATCCACCAACTCATCGTTTCTTATACCACAGCAATATTTCAATCTTATACTTTCCAGTTATTTTAAATAGACTAAAACAATATTGATTAATATGACTGAGATTAATATAGTGCAGTTACCCTATTTTCTCTTTTGATTAAATCTATTTTAGTTTTAACTTTATCTGAGGTCACGATTATTACTCCTGTCTTTTTTAGATAATAAATTCTACTTCTGATCTTTATTTAATGTTTTCACATATTTCTTATTTTTTATTCCTCCTGACTCCTCTGCTTTACTTTAATTCACTACCTTGCCCTCCTATTATTTAATCTTATTAACCTAAGGATTCCATCCTTACTTTTTACACACACCCCCAAACATACACTCTTTCCCCTTGTCTTCTTATTTCTATCTGAATACAGTAGACTTTTATAGCTTTCCAAATATATATGTTGTTCCCACTTTATCCCCTTCTGTTAATTTACACATCTTTCTATACCTGTCAGTCCCATTATCTCACCCTCCTTTTTCTTTATAAATTTAAAAGACTTTTGTACCCTTCTAGATATATATGTATAGGTATATGTATGTGTGTGTCTATCTATAGACACACAAACACACATATGTGTGTACTTCTCTTTTTAACTCATTCCCAATGAGAATTGGGTTCCAGAACTACCAGCCCTCCTCCCTCATCTAATTCCTCTGTGTCAGTTCTTCTTATTGCTCATTTGTGTAAGATCATTACTCTTTTTGCCTTTTCCTACATAGTTTTACTTTTTAGAATCACATCATATTCAGCTTTACCCCAATCTTTCTTTTAAACTACCCAATTACCAAAGGCAATTTTAGACATATGATTTACATTTCTATTTATAAAAATTAAAGTTTGTCCTTATTGAGTCTTTTATAATTAGTTTTTAATGTTTAACTTATATTTCTCTTGGATATTGTATGTCAAATTTCCTATTAAGTTTATTTTTCTATTAAGTTTCTTTTTGCAACAAAATCCTAAAAGTCTGGCAATTCATTGAATATTTATTTTTTTCATTCAGAATTATGCTTAACTTTGCTAGGCCACAGTCCCAGTTCTTTTGCTCTTAGATTCATAGTGTTCTAAGACTTGTGGTTATAGTATAATCATTGCTAGGTCTTTTTGTGATTCTAATTGTGGCTCTACTATATCTGAATTTTTTTTTCTTTTTGTTCATGATATTTTCTCCTTGAGCTGGAATCTGTCCATGATATTTCTATTGATTTTTCTCATAAAATCTCTTTCAGCTGGTAATTAGTAGATTTTTTAAAAAATTTCTACTTCCCCTCTTGTTCAGGACAATTTTAAAAATTATTTTTGTTTTATCCTATCATTTTGAGTGTAGCTTTCAGGTAGTCCAATTACTCTTATATTTTTCTCTTCTTGATCTGTTTTCCTGATCAGTTATTTTTAATGCGATATTTCATATTCTTTCTATTTCTTCATTCTTTTTATTGTGTTTTATTATTTCTCAACCTCTTATAATTTCTCTGGCTTCCCCTTGTCCAGTTCATAGAATCATTTTCTTCCTTAATATCCTGGAGCTCCTTTTCTAGTTTGTTGATTCTTTTATATAATCTTGTTTTTCTCAGATTTTTCTTAAAAAAAAATTTCCCCAATCCTTTTCATTTGGTTGTTAAGGACTTTTTTTAAAGTTCTTCTATTAATTCTTTGTGAACAGGTGACTATTTGACATTACTCTGTGGGGAGAAAAAAACTTTTTTTTTTTTTTTCAGCACCCTTCTCTGAATATAAACCTTGGTCTTTTCTATTCCCATAGTAACTTTCTATGGTTGGGTTCTTTCTCCTTGGCGTACTCATTAAAAAATATTTACAACTGCTTGTTATTGTAATGATCCCTAGTCCTGGAGTATGGAGGATGGTGCCTCTGGCCCCAGATCTTCCTTTGGTTCTCCACTAGGCCTTGGAACCTAAATGGAGAATTCTACTCTCCTATAAGTACCTGCAGTCTGAAAAATCTTTGCCCCACTGCTTCTGCATTCACCAGGTGTGTGCTCTTTTCTCTTCACCCAGAAATCACTTCTCAACAGAACAGCTGAGCTTAGCATCCTAGCAAAGTTTCCTTCAATCTTTTCCACTCAGACCCTGGAATCCCCACCCTGTCAAAGGTAAAAAAAATTCCTGTGGCTGGAGCTAAGGCTATCTCCCAACCCAGTCAGCCCCAGGGCTCAACACTTGCTGTTTCAGAGGAACTAACCTAGAGGTATTTATAATTCATTTTTGGATCTTCTCTGATTGTCTCAAGAAGGCGGAAGTTCTGCCCCAACTCTTGTTTATTTTTATCACTCTATATTCACCCAAGATGCTACTTTGTCTTGTTTGTGGGGGAGATTGGAGAGCCTGAAGTTTTCTAACCAAGTCCACCATTTTCCCAGAATCATCTCTCAAATGTGTTCACTTCACAAATATCTCATTTATCCTTACAACTCTGGGAGGTAGGTGCTATTATCAACCCCATTTTACAGATGAGAAAACTGAAGCAAGAAGAGGTCAAAAGATTTATCCTGGATTACAGAGTTAGTAAGTGTCTATGGCCAGATTTTAATTCAGGTCTCCCTGCCTGCAAGTCCAGCACTATCCACTGTGTCTTCTAGCTTCCATATATTCATAGTTCTAAAGTCAACTTTCAGGAGATAAATAAAATAAATAATAACTATGACTAGTTATAAATAATATAACTATTATTTAGTTATTTTAAATGAATATATTTAATAAATATATTAAATAAAACAAATAACAAATAATAGAAAACAGCTTTCATGTTCCCTCCCAAGTCTTTTCTTTAAGCCAAATATCATTTTCATCAATTGATCTTCATATCTTTAGTCCTTTACCACCTTTTCCATTATCTTGTAAACCTACTCTAGTTGATCAATGCTCTTCCTAAAATGTCATGTCTAACAGATGTCATTTCACTATATTCTTCTTTATTCCGGACTCTGTCTCACATTAGCTTTATTTATATCAAACCCAACATGGCTAAGAATTATCATGACTCCCTCCCCCCAAAAAAACCATTTAAAATCAACTGTTTTTACTTATAATTGATTTTTTAGCCCAAACCCTAGACTTTATACTTATTCCTGTTTAACCAATTCATCATTCTAATCTATCAAGAACACTTTTAGATCCTGACTCATTCAATATTTTGGCTATTACTCGCAATTTCAGGTTATCTGACATTCTGAGGATCATGTAATCTATGGCTTCTTCCAAGTCATTGGAAAATTATTGAACATAATAGTCAACAAGCATTAATAAAGCACTTGATGAATAAACTGTGCCATAATATAGATATAAGCAGAAAAGACAGTCCTTGCCATCAACAAGTTTATATTCTAATATAGGAAGACAGTACATAAAAGCTAAAAAGTGTAGAATGATGATATGGAAAGAAGTAATGAAGGTGTCCAGTATGGGAGCATTGTAAAGGAAACCCAGAGGGTTAGAAGCACAGCTTAGAAAGGAATGAGGACATTACTGGTTTGGGCATCATCATTAGAATGGAGGTTCTGGGAAGAAACAGACAATCAGAGTATGGATGAAGACTAAGGATAGATCCCTTGAGCACTCAGCTAAAGACTTCCCTCTCTGCATCTTGACATAGACACATTAATGACCAAGACTTGGATCTGGATATTCAACCAGTTAAGCACCTAACTACTGTCTAGCCCATAATTTTTCATCTTTTTTGGAAGGATATCATCAAAATATTGCTGAGCACTTTGTGGACTTCAAGCATTCTATATCTATAGCAGTCAGCCCAATTAAAAAAGGAAATGTGATTAGACTGAAAAGACTTGAGGAAGTCATATGGACCTACTAACATATTCTAGAGCCCTTTCAGAAACAAAGAAAGAAAGAAAACCTGGTCTTTAATTTAGTTTCTATTCCATATTTGACAAATAGAAGTTGTGTCTATCTCTGATCCTATAGCACTATGTGTTCCATTCTGCAATGTTTTGCTATCACTGAGAGTTATCACAATTATTAGCTCTTTGAGAGTCTTGAAATGTACATAACATGGGTCTGGAACTTTGGAGAGCTGATGAGGTGCTTAACTGACTTGAATTCCCCTGCCTTTTCTCTTTGTATTTTTCATGGATTCTTCCAGCCCAAATAGTTTCATATTTTCTTTGAGACTTCTATTGCCATCAAACTAGCTAAAGCAAACCTTTAAATATCCTACTGACAGCAGATTAACTCTATGGATAGAATGATAGATTTGGAGTCAGGAGGACTTCGATTCAAATACAGCTTTAGTCACTTGCTGTATGACCCTGGATACTTAGCCCTGATTTGTGATGACTGTGTATTTAAAATCAGCCGGAGTCAGGAATTCAGATTAAGGGAAAAATCTTCAATTTTTATTCTCAGTAGAGGTGAAGAAGGATTGAGATAGCAATATGGGAAGCTGCAACAGGAAGCCAGCCAGCAGAGGTGAAGGGGGATTGCAAGTGAAGGGCAGTTGCAATAGCAATGTGAGCAGCTGTGACAAGATGCCAGCCAGCAGTCTCTCCTTCCGCTTCCCTTTCCACTCCCCTGTCTCCACCCACCAAAATCATTTCCTATACAACACATCAGGACTTGCAGAAAGAGTGGGCGGAGCCATTCTTTCTCCAAGCATATACATTAATAGAGTATGGTCCAATTACTATTTAGCCTCACGTGCTTGGGACCTCAGTGCATCAACTCGAGCCTCAGCCCATTATACTGATTGTCTCCAAAAATTAAAAAAAACACACAAAAAATAAATTCTAGCTTGTATTTACAGTCTTACTTGATTTTGTCCTTGAATATTCTTGAAGTCATTCTTATAGGATTGTGGTGTTTTTCTTCTTTAAAATATAATTATTCTCTCTGGGAGCAGGTTTCTTGGGGAGGTTTTCTGGAGGCAGCCTTAGTTTCAGTTAAAAGTAATAATCACCCCAAACTCAGCCAGGTGATAAAAGTTTAAATGTTTATTTCTTATCTCTTTCCAAGTCCAGTTAGTTTTAGAGAATACCTCCTTTTCTTTTTCATCAAAATTACATCTTGCTAAGAGGGCGGAGAGGAGGCACACAGCTGTGTAGCTCCACGCTTTCTCTCACTATCCATTTCATTACAAGCCTCTGAATTAATGCTTGACTGAAAAAAAAACCACAAATAGTTACCAAGAGAAGACATCCTTGAGATTCGCCAAGAAAGGTCTGTTTTTACTGGAGGGCTGGGACAGTTTTAGATCGGTAGCAGGCGGCGGGCAGTGGCGGTGAGAGCATGGGAGCAGAGCGGAGAGGGGGTGGGGAGTGATCGCAGCTGTCTCTGCAGGAAAAGCTTCCCTACAGGATTGGATACTTTGCCCTGGCAGCAAGTCAGCAGCCCAGCAGAGAAGCTAAAAACACCGGGGGTGAATCAGGACCTGGCCGCCCCCTCCTTCCCCCCCCAACAGTGACTCAGCACGCTCTGGGATCTCAGAGCGCAGGCGCAGCACAGTCCTGCTAGTGCCTCACTGCTGCCCCCTCCCCCCCCCCCGCAGTTTGTAGAGGAAGCTCGGTAACACCACCCAGCCCCTCCCCCAAAGAAAGACTCCAGTTTTTTCTTTTTTTCTTTGCTAGTTTGTCTTTGATTATTAGACAGAATGAGCAAGAAACTGAAGAGGACTTTAACCCTTGACAGCTTCTATACAGATAGAGAGCAGACTCTAAATCCTGAGGAGACTAAAAACAGACAGTCTCCAGGTGAATCCCTAAAGGAGGAGATCATCTGTTCCTCAGCACAGATGAATCTCATGGAGGAAATTAAAAAGGCTCTCACAAGGGAGCTAGAAGAAAAATGGGAAAAGGAGAGGGAGGCTTGGGAAAAGGAGAGGGAGACTTGGGAAAAGCAGAGGGAGGCTTGGCAAAAGAGCCTGGAGAAGTCAGTTAAAGAGAGAGTGGATAAAGAAATAAAATCCTTGAAAAATAGGATTGGTGAACTGGAAACAGAAAATAGCTCTCTAAAAAGCAAAATTGGCGAAATGGAAAAAAATTCCACAGAACAAAAGAACTCAATGGGACAATTAGAAAAAGATTTTTAAAAAGTGAGTGAAGAAAATACTTCACTGAAAATCAGAATCGAACAATTGGAATTGAATGACTTGAGGAGACAAGAAGAATCAGTCAAGCAAATCCAAAAAAATCAAACAATGGAAAAGAATGTGAAATACCTTCTGGGGAAGACAACAGACCTGGAAAACAGATCCAGGAGAGACAATCTGAGAATCATCGGACTCCCAGAAAAGCATGATGAAAAAAAGAGCCTGGACACTATTTTCCAGGAAATTATCCAAGAGAACTGCCCAGAAGTCATAGGAACAGAGGATAAAATAGACATCGAAAGAATTCATCGATCCCCCACTGAAAGGGATCCTAAAATCAAAACACCAAGGAATATAGTGGCCAAATGCCAGAACCCTCAGACGACAGAAAAAATATTGCAAGCAGCTAGAGAAACCCAATTCAAGTATCAAGGAGCCACAATAAGGATCACCCAGGATCTGGCAGCATCCACACTAAAGGATCGAAGGGCCTGGAATATGATATTTGAAAGGCTAAGGAACTTGGTATGCAACCAAAAATAATTTACCCAGCTAGAATGAGCATCTTTTTCCAGGGAAGAAGATGGACATTCAACGAAGTAAGTGAATTTCACCTATTTTTGATGAAAAAGCCAGAACTTAACAAAAAGTTTGATCTACAAATATAGAACTCAAGAGAAATCTAAAAAGGTAAAGATTAATCTTGGGAACTATATTTCTGCTATAAAGATGTATAAAGAATACATGTATACCTTGTTCTAGAAACTGATGTGGAAAGGACATTGTACCAGAAAAAGGGTAAAGTGGGGGTAGCACATCTCATGAAGAGGCAAAAGAAACCTATTATATCTGAGAGAAAGAATGGAAGGGGATGAATATAATGGGTATCTTACTGCCTTCAGAATTGGCTTTAAGAGAAAAATTTTAGACATATTCAACCTATGGTGAAACTTCTCCCACCTCATTGAAAAGTGAGAAGGGAAAAGTGAAAAGGGATGGAATAAGCTAAGCGGAAGGTAATACGGAAACTGGGAGGGAAAGGGGTAAGATAGGGGGAGGAACTCTAAAGCGGGGGGAGAGATACTAAAAAGGGAGGGCTGTGAGAAGCAAGTGGTGCTCACAAGCTTAATACTGGGAAGGGGGGTAAAGGGGAAAGAAGGGAGAAAAGCATAAACCGGGGTTAACAAGATGGCAAGTAATACAGAATTGGTCATTCTAACCATAAATGTGAACGGGGTAAACTCCTCCATAAAGAGGAAGCAGTTAGCAGAATGGATTAAAAGCCAGAATCCTACAATATGTTGTTTACAGGAAACACACCTGAAGCGGGGAGATGCATGCAGGTTAAAAGTAAAAGGTTGGAGCAAAATCTACTATGCTTCAGGTGAAGTCAAAAAAGCAGGGATAGCCATCCTGATCTCAGATCAAGCTAAAGCAAAAATTGATCTAATTAAAAGAGATAAGGAAGGGCACTATTTCTTGCTAAAGGGTAACATGGATAATGGTAAAGGGCAATATCACTATTAAACATATATGCGCCAAGTGGTATAGCATCTAATTTCTTAAAAGAAAAATTAAGAGAGCTGCAAGAAGAAATAGACAGTAAAACTATAATAGTGGGAGATCTTAACCTTGCACTCTCAGAATTAGATAAAGCAAACCACAAAATAAATAAGAAAGAAGTCAAAGAGGTAAATAGAATACTAGAAAAGTTAGATATGATAGATCTCTGGAGAAAATGTAATGGAGACAGAAAGGAATACACTTTCTTTTCAGCAGTTCATGGAACCTATACAAAAACTGACCATATATTAGGACATAAAAACCTCAAACTCAAATGCAGTAAGGCAGAAATAGTAAATGCATCCTTTTCAGACCACAATGCAATGAAAATTACATTCAACAAAAAGCCAGGGGGAAGTAGACCAAAAAATAATTGGAAACTAAATAATCTCATACTAAAGAATGATTGGGTGAAACAGCAAATCATAGACATAATTAATAACTTCACCCAAGAAAATGATAATAATGAGACATCATACCAAAATGTATGGGATGCAGCCAAAGCGGTAATAAGGGGAAAT
>MU174342.1:267428-302562 GCA_016696395.1 Antechinus stuartii
GAAATAATTCATAATTTTAGCAAAGTAGCTGGCTACAAAATAAATCCCCATAAATCCTCAGCATTTTTATACATCACCAACAAAACCCAACAGCAAGAGATACAAAGAGAAATTCCATTCAGAATAACTGTTGATACCATAAAATATTTGGGAATCTATCTACCAAAGGAAAGTCAGGAATTATATGAGCAAAATTATAAAAAAGTCTCCACACAAATAAAGTCAGACTTAAATAATTGGAAAAATATTAAGTGCTCTTGGATCAGCCGAGTGAACATAATAAAGATGACAATACTCCCTAAACTAATCTATTTATTTAGTGCTATACCAATCAGACTTCCAAGAAAATATTTTAATGATCTAGAAAAAATAACAACAAAATTCATATGGAACAATAAAAAGTCAAGAATCTCAAGGGAATTAATGAAAAAAAAAATCGAAGGTGGCCTAGCTGTACCTGATCTAAAATTATATTATAAAGCAGCAGTCACCAAAACCTTTTGGTATTGGCTAAGAAACAGATTAGTGGATCAGTGGAAAAGGTTAGGTTCATAAGACAGAATAGTCAACTATAGCAATCTAGTGTTTGACAAACCCAAAGACCCTAACTTCTGGGATAAGAATTCATTATTTGATAAAAACTACTGGGATAATTGGAAATTAGTATGGCAGAAATTAGGCATGGACCCACACTTAACACCATATACCAAGATAAGATCAAAATGGGTCCATGACCTAGGCATAAAGAACGAGATTATAAATAAATTAGAGGAACATAGGATAGTTTATCTCTCAGACTTGTGGAGGAGAAAGAAATTGTGACCAAAGATGAACTAGAGACCATTACTGATCACAAAATAGAAAATTTTGATTACATCAAATTAAAAAGCCTTTGTACAAATAAAACTAATGCAAACAAGATTAGAAGGGAAGCAACAAACTGGGAAAACATCTTCACAGTTAAAGGTTCTGATAAAGGCCTCATTTCCAAAATATATAGAGAACTGACTCAAATTTATAAGAAATCAAGCCATTCTCCAATTGATAAATGGTCAAAGAATATGAACAGACAATTTTCAGAGGATGAAATTGAAACTATTACCACTCATATGAAAGAGTGTTCCAAATCATTATTGATCAGAGAAATGCAAATTAAGACAACTCTGAGATACCACTACACACCTGTCAGATTGGCTAAGATGACAGGAAAAAATAATGATGAATGTTGGAGGGGATTGGGAAAACTGGGACACTAGTGCATTGTTGGTGGAGTTGTGAACGGATCCAACCATTCTGGAGAACAATCTGGAATTATGCCCAAAAAGTTATCAAATTGTGCATACCCTTTGATCCAGCAGAGCTACTACTGGGCTTATACCCTAAAAAGATACTAAAGAAGGGAAAGGGACCTGTGTGTGCCAAAATGTTTGTGGCAGCCCTGTTTGTAGTCGCTAGAAACTGGAAAATGAATGGATGCCCATCAATTGGAGAATGGCTGGGTAAATTGTGGTATATGAATGTTATGGAATATTATTGTTCTGTAAAAAATGACCAGCAGGATGAATACAGAGAGGACTGGCGAGACTTACATGAACTGATGCTAAGTGAAATGAGCAGAACCAGGAGATCATTATACACTTCGACAACGATATTGTATGAGGACATATTCTGATGGAAGTGGATTTCTTTGACAAAGAGACCTAACTGAGTTTCAATTGATAAATGACGGACAGAAGCAGCTACACCCAAAGAAAGAACACTGGGAAACGAATGTGAACTATCTGCATTTTTGTTTTTCTTCCCGGGTTATTTTTACCTTCTGAATCCAATTCTCCCTGTGCAACAAGAGAACTGTTTGGTTCTGCAAACATATATTGTATCTAGGATATACTGCAACATATCTAACATATATAAAACTGCTTGCCATCTAGGGGAGGGAGTGGAGGAAGGGAGGGGAAAAATCGGAACAGAAACGAGTGCAAGGGATAATGTTGTAAAAAAATTACCCTGGCATGGATTCTGTCAATATAAAGTAATTATTAAATAAATTTTTTTTAAAAAATTACATCTTGCTTTAAAATTTTATTCTTGAACAATTCCTATTCCTCTAGAGATGACTTTTCCTGTCTCAAATTTTTAGCTGTGGAATTCTATCACGATTCTTCACTAAATTCTTCACTAAACTCTTCACAATTCTTCACTAAACTCTTAAACATCTGCTCTCCCAACATATGGGGTGTGTTGAGCTTTCCTCTTCCCTATCACAAAAACTTAGGGTCAACAAGAACAAGTCATGCTTAGATACATTGATTTTTATTTTTGACAAGGTACTATGGAAAATTAAAATTAATTAATTAATCCACTTACCTAGTATAAGAAGTCTTCAGTCACTAGCCCATAAGTGCTGGTGAAAAGGATATTATCTAATAAATGTATGAAAACAATAATTAGCATTTAGAATAGTGCTTTAAGATTTACAAAGTGCTTTAAAAATATTTTATCCTCACAGCAATTCTGGGATGTAGATGCTATTATCTCCACTTTATAGATGAGGAAATTGAGTTAGGAGTTAAGAGACTCATCCAGAATCATACAGCCCAAATTTTTCAGAGGAGAAACCTGAACCTAGGTTTTCTTGACCCCAAAGTCATCTTTTTATCATGCTGTTGCTCTTTGTTTTATGTGTATATGAAAGGTCTGAACTTTCTTTCATTCCTCTCCAAGCTACACTCCTACTTTTTCAGGATTTCTCTATAATATCACAGAAACCTCTTCCTACTAGAAATTCATTCCCCCCTGAATGCCTTATGTTGGAAGTACCTCTGTGACTGTAGCCTCTCCCTCTAATTGACCATGTTTTCCCAGAACCTCCCTTCTAAGGAGGACTCCCAGACAAGTCAAGTCTTCATTTATCTCTAGGCTGAGATAACTCTCTGGGCTTCCCCTACAATGCTTCCATACTGGCTACCGTCATTACTTTTCTCCTCATCGCCATTTCACACTTTTTAGCTTTATGTTCTATCTTCCTACAGGAGAATATAAGCTCTTTGAGGGCAGGGACTATCTTTCTGCTTATATCTGGATTATAATACTGAGCATCACAGTACTTGACACATATTAAGTGCTTTGTAAATGTACTTGACTTGACGTTCTATCTCCCATACTGTGCACAGATTGTTGTTTAATAAATGAATAAATGTTCAAAACAATTATTTTTCTTGGCAAAACAAACAAAGCCACATAGCATAGTTCTTTAAAAATCTTTCCAGAACCTAACAAATTGGCATTCTTAATGAGACAGGAGGAATTTGGAGACTGTCCAGTACGTATTTCATTCCTCTCTCATTTTCCTACTCATACAAAGGCCATTTATAAGAAGATAGTACTCAATTGCCTGAGTTGTTATTCTTGTTAAATGCCGTAGGTGTCAGAGATTACAATGATTATTTTTCTTCTTTTAATATTAGGAAAATGCACAACTACCTATGTGACACAGGCAAACTCTTCAGCTCTGGGAGAGCAATTCTAGATATAGTTTTCCATTAGACTGACCTGTTTTTGTCACTGCAAAACGAGTCACAATGTTATGTCCACCGGATGATGGAAAGTTCACCCATAGGCAGGAAAGTCCCCTCCCTGTAATTATTCTCTACTTCTATTTTTCTTCATGATTTTTAAGGTAAACAATTAAAATTGTCCTCCTGCCAAAAGGCTTAGAAATGCTAAGCCATTCTATTGAAAATCCAAAACAGTAACTTTAGGGAATGTTTTTTATCCCATATATATTTGTTTCTCTAGGGAAGTCATCAGTAAAAAGAATCTGAAAATGTTCTTGGTTGAAATGGTTAACTACGCTGACATTTACTTTTAAAAAATCAAATATTAATAGTTTCAGCCACGAAAAAAAGATGGAATTTTCAAAGTAAGGCAATTTAGCCTAAAAGCAGAGCTGCCAAAGGAGGCAGGATTAATTTCTTTGACTTTAACATTAATGCCAAAAGATACTACTCCTTTTTAAGAAAATGCCTATTTAGGGTTAGGATTAGGGTTAGAAATGAGTGGAGTCAGACTTGGGTTAAGATTATTTTACATAGGTTTATACATTCAGAGTCCTAGAACAGTAATATAAACCATCCAATAGCAAGGAGTCACTGTGGACATCAGCCAACCTGCTTATTCCCACTCAGCTGCAATCCTTTGGATTTATTCACTATGCTCCCAGGAACCTCATCATCATGAAAGAGCACTTCAGTCTTGATTTAGTAATCACTTTTCAGTGCAAGATCTTGCAAAATCACTTCAGTCTAGTTAAAACTCATCAGTATCCTCTCTTCCTGGAACCAACTTTCTTTCTCATGCCCTCCTGAATAGAAGTAGAATGGAGAGCTTCTCTCAATACCTCCATTTAAGGAGAGAAGGTAGAAAGTTAGAAGTCCAGAAAGACTAAACTCTTCCACTTTCTGATTCTACAATGTTAGACTACTAAAAATTGCCCTGCCAACCTCCTAGGATTGTAGTGATGTACATATAAAGTATTATTATTTTTATCTTATTAAAGATGAGATAGTACAGAGAGATCAAGAAAGATGAAAGGATAAAAATCCTCTGGAAAATCAAAAGATTGTGGAAATTTTGTAATAATATTTGTAATTATTTTAATGTTCTTCAATTAAAGAATTAAGAGACTAAGATTTCTGTACTTTAAACTCAGGAGTATAGTGAGTGCAGTAGACTCAGTAATGGGAAATATGTACTTTCAGGCTCCCTTTTTCAAATTCTAGAGCTCATTAAACCCCATATTTTAGGATGAAGATTTAATTTTCCCTAAGAACAAATTATTTAGTACCTAAATTTAGACTCACATCTAGAATTTCTCTAAAAGTGGGGATAGAAAGGTACAATGTAAACAAGCAAAGGACTAGTATATTTTTTCCACACAAAAAATTCTAAAACAAAATACTCTCACAGGACAGGAGTTCAATAATACTTAAACTAAACAAGAAGCAGTACTAACTACTGGTAAACCCATTTGGGAAGTTGTGATTTAAAATCTTCTCAACATGAAAAAGTTTGAAGACTTGCTAAAGTAGACATTTTGTATTTTATCTCAGTTCTATACTGTCTGACTCAAAGTCCATGTTTTCTGGCAAGCCAGGGCAAGACCATGGGTTCCTTCTTTATTTTCCAGCATTTTTTCTCTCTTGTATTGAAGCTTTCTTTTCCACCAATTAGTTCCACTCATTGGACCCAAGATCTCCAGACCTAAAGAACTCACAAAATCAAAGAACTTCCAAATCCAGAATAAGGTAGAGGAAAAGAGAAGAACCATTCTCCCCTCCAACACCACCTTCTTTCAGGGAGTCTAGAAATGGAATATGTTATTTGTAACACAGTAAGTATGGGATCTCATAGGATGGGATATTTAAAGCAGCAGTTCAGGGTTTTATATGTCATACCAAAATATCATGTTCTTTCAATAGTGGATTACCACAAGAAACAGTTCTCAAACTTTTTACTGGGTGAGCCAGAAACCGAGAGGACAAACTCTGAACATGTTTCATGGAATGACCCTAGTTACAATATAATGGAGAAAACATATGTAACTTGGTATCAGGAAGCACAAGTCTGGACATTAAAGGCATAGTGTCAGGGGCTTCTGCCATCCTGATACAATTTGACATGTTTCTCACAAATGATCTCTTATTCATTTTTGCTTCTTTCCAGGTCAATTCTTCCTACTTTATGAGTGCTCTCATAATCCTACATAAATACGTCTAACAATGGATCAAGTCAATTAATCAAATCAATTAGATAAAATTTAGATTTTATTTAAAACAAAAAAAATTACAATGGATTCAAACACTATGACTATGGTCAAGAAACTCTCCTTATAATTAGTCCTCAATCTTCTTTTACCCCTGCTTCTGACAGATAATTAGGTTGGGGTCCAGCACCAAATGATGGAATTGGTCATGTGACAAATTCACAATGTCTTTCTCTTGCCAAAGGTATCTCTATTTATTAAAAGAAATTACAGATAAAATGAAAAAGTAAATAGATACTAGGAGTTGTAAATATGAAATAGTATTGGGAAAGCATATGGTTAGCAAGGAAAGAGATTTTATTAGTTAACAATTCAAAAGACAAATTCCCCAGTAGAACTCAGAAATTAATCAGGAAAAGGGGGATACACTATGAGATAGGAGTATTCTATTAACTGGCAGGTTAAAAATCCATACAACAATGAGAAAGACACCATGAAGCATAAGGAAGGGGGTGAGGAGAAAGACACCATGAGGCAGAATGTTGTGGTTAAACTAACCCAATAGTGATTCAGCAAAGATGATATGGGTCATAAACAGATTTAAAGGGGAAATTTAACCCTGGGGGTTTGGCATCAAAATTTGGCTTTCTGATTCAATACAGTAAAGTAGGATTTCCCAAGACTTTCATAGGGATGGGACTGTAAGATTGAGTTTATGAGTGCCCATCTTGGCTTGCCTCAGGGAGTTTTATACTCTTATAAGTACTTAAGTATTTCACTGCTAACTCATCTAGTTACCCAGGACCTCATCATAGAGATTTATGTGATAAGTTGGAAACTTATATTATCATCATATGTAAGAACTCTCCCCATTCCTATAGACTGAAAGAACTGTCAACCTGAATTTTAATAAAAATAGTCAATACAACAAAATGAAGGTTTTCAATTGGGGAAGTGATTTGCAGCTCGGGGTATCACATAGCAAGTGCTGGGGTATCTAAGGAGAGGGGCTGGAAACAGGGTTTATATAGGGTCTTAAGGCAGAGAGAATAACTAGGCTGTGGGTGAGAGGGGTTAGGTGTCACAGTTTGACCAAATAAGTTATTTTATAAAACAAGCAAAAATCCAGAAAGGAAGGTTGGGAATCTTTAATCAGAGGCTGCAATTGACACTGTCTAGTCATCCTTTGAAAATTCACTGGTCTGGAAATGGGGACCAGGACAGCTTTCATCAGTTCTTAGTCAATTGAGTTTGTCAGGAACCAGGTATAATAGTTAAGAAATCCATCCCCACCTTTGGTGGCTTCTCATCACTCATGCACCTGTATAGTCCTTAGAAATATTTTCATCCTATTCTCCCAGAGCACCACAACTCAAATACATCTTGTCATTAAAGACTATAATTTGCAGCTTGCTTTTCTTTTCTCACTTTGTACAAGAAATAATGCAGACAAAAATTCCTCTGTGTGTTTTGTTTTCCTTTGATAGCTTCTGCAGCTTCACATAGCAAGCAATCATTCCATTGTGTTAAGATAAATCTTGGTAGAATTAAGTTTCTTAACTTCATATAATGTTTAAGGTCTTATCACTGAGAGTAATTTAATTGGCATATTAAATAATGAGCATAAGTATAACACAAAACAGCAAGTCTGTAATGAATGAGATGTTATTCTAACAAGCTTAATAAAAATAAATTCTTTTCTTACAGTATATTTTACATAGAAAGGAAATCATGAATGCCAGGTTTATTGAAAATATTGAAAAACAAAAAATTATTCCAATTGCATCATTTTATTATAAACTAGATATTCTATAGTAGAATAATTTTTAAGCCATATATATGCATACATGCATAAATACACACATACCTATATTAAATCTGTTTTATTTCCTCAGCTTGAGTTGTTGTTCAGTCATGTCCTTCTTTTCATGATCCCATTTGTTTTTTTGTTTTTGTTTTGTTTTGTTTTGACAAAGATACTGGAATGATTTGCCATTTCTTTCTCCAGCTCATTTTGCAGATGAGAAAATTGAAGCAAAGTTAAGGGATTTACAAGTAATCCAATATATGTTAAACATGGTAGAAATATATGTTAAATCCAATATATGCATACATATTTGTACAATTATTTTGCTGCACAAGAAAAATCAGATTAACAGGAAAAAAAGGAAAGAAGATAAAATGCAAACAAACAACAGAAAAAATGAGAATGCTATGTTGTGAACCACATTCAGTTCCCACAGTTCTCTCTTTGGATGTGGATGGCTCTTTTCATCACAAGATCATTGGAACTGGTCTGAATCATCTCATTGTTGAAGAGAGCTGGGGCAGGTAGATGGTACAATGAATAAAGCACCAGCCCTGTAGTCAGGAGCACCTGAGTTCAAATGTGACTTCAGACACTTAACACTCTCTAGTTGTGTGTGATCCTGGGCAAGTCACTTAACCCCCATTGAAGAAGAAGAAGAAGGAGAAGAAGAAGGAGAAGGAGAAGGAGAAGGAAAAGGAGAAGGAAGATCTGCCTAAAATATTTTCTGTTTAACCTTGGACAATTAACCTTTAATTTCTTTAAGTCCCAGATCCCTCATTTATAAAATTAGGATAATAATAAAACCTACATCACAGAATTGTTGTGAGGATTAAATGCAGTCACATAGATAGTATGTGTTGTAAACCTTAAAATGGTATTCAAGTGTAAATATCTTTTTTTTAAAACAACATAGAAAATTTTGTTTTTTCCTCAGATAGTCATTGGAAACATTATAGGAAGATAAACAATTTTCTAGGAATACCCTAGCCATTTTGGAGAATATACTGAAGGGAATTCTTCTATTTTCCCCAAACAAAAAAGTCAGCCAGTCAATAAGCATTGATTAAGCACTGACTATGATCCTGGCACAGTGCTAAGCACTGAGGAACATAAAATCAAAAACAATATTATCTCAGAGGGAGATAACAATTAAATAACCATATAAAACCAAGATTTTGTGTACGTGTGTGTGTGTGTGTGTATATATATTTGTACCAACACACACACATATATTTATGTGTACTGTTGTATCGTAACATATGAGCAGCTAAGTGGTGCCATAGTGAATAGAGTGCTGAACCTGGAATCAGGAGAGATTCATCTTCCTAAGTTCAAATCTGGCCACAGACACTTACTAGTTGTGTGATCCTGAGCAATTTATTTCAGTTCTTCAACTTTAAAATAAGCTGGAGAAGGAAATGGTAAACCATTCTGGTATCTTTGCCAAGAAGGGTCATGAAGAGTTGGGCAGGATTGAAAAATGACTGAACAGCAATTGTATTATATTGTATATGTTATATTTTATCATATTACATCATATTATATTAATTATATTATAATATGTCATATCATATCCTGTCCTATATAATACATAATAAATAACATACACATTTATTTATATGTATATGTAAAATAATATAGATAGATAGATTGATAAATTGGAGATAATCTCAGAAGGAAGGCACTTAGAATAAGGAAGATAAAGAAAGGCTTTTTGTAGAAGATAGGACTTGAAGGAAGTTGGGGAAGTCAAGCAGTGATGAGTAAATAATCCATGGAAGAGGAGGCCAATATCAGTGATAGGAGCACCCCTAAATCTCTGTATCTTCTGCAGCTTCTTGATTAACTGGACTGTGGTTGGGTAGCTGTTCTTGTGACTGTGTCCTCAAAGTCAGGCAGAAGTTCTGGCAGGTTCTTCCATGCTGGAAAGACTTTAAGTCCCAGTAATAGTTTATGTCTGCTCAAATTTGCAGATGACACATACCTGTGAGGATTACCTAACACATTGGATGAGATTTTTTAGAAGCAAAAACAATATTGAAGGGTGGAATATTGAAAGTTAGGAAGGATATAGGTGAAATACTTATGCTTAGTTTAAAAAAATGCAAGTACAAATAATCTAGAAAACAGTAAAGATCTGATGGTATTAGTAGAATGCAAACTCAATATGAGTAATATATTTTGGCATATTTTTGAGATCAAAAAATTAATGTAATCTTGGGCTTCATTATAAGAATACTAGGGAGATCTCTCTTTGTTCTCTTCTGGTCAGACCATATGTGTAGTATTAGGTTCCATTCTAGGCAACACATTTCAGGAAGGGCATTGATAAACTGAAGAACACTCCCAGGAGAGCAATAAGGATAGTTCAGTTTCTCATGGCATATGGACTATGAGAACAAAATTGGGGATATTTAGTCTTTAAGAAAGATGAAGCAAATTTTGGCTTTACAGAAGGAAACAGTTCCTTACAATTGGAGCTATTACAAAATAGAATGGATGCTCAGGAAGTCCTTTCATTGAAAGTCTTCAAGTAAACATCTCTTTTCTGGCATGTTGCAAAGAGATATGGATGAGAAAGCTTATGAGATTCCTGACAACTCTTTTGCAGGCAGCTTTTCCAGATTCCTCTTCCTCCCTAGAACTTTCATTCTCATCTCTCTGTCTCGTTCTGTCTCTCTGTTTCTCCCTGTGTGTCTCTTTCTGTCTCTCTGTGTGTCTGTCTTTCTTTGTCTGTCACTTTCTCTGCCTCTCAGTGTTTGTCTATCTATGCAAACATATGAGTATATGTATACATTCATATATGTATGTATGAATGGATGTACTAATTTCTCTAACAATTAGAATTCATAGAAAAATGCAGACAATTGCTTTGACATATAAGGAGTATTTCCTCTCACTGAAGATCAGGAGGCAATGTTTACATAGCCCTTTGTTGGGCCTGTTCTAGGGAGGATCTTCATTCATATTTGGATCAAATCAGACAGAATATAAGGTCTCCCCTGACATTAAAATTCTATGATTCTGCATATAAGCTGTCCTGAGACTTGCTAAGTCAGAAGCAAACATGTTGCTGAGTAATCAATTATTAGACTATGGTGTAACATTAAAGATCTTTTCAGAGTTTATAATTTTTTTTCTTTTAATTCTTTTTAGTTTGGAAATAGATTAATGAGATAGAGCTATAAAGCTCTATCTCTATAAAGCTCTATTTCTATCTCTATAAAGAACTGGAAATTGCAGGAATGCCCATCAATTGCGGAATGGCTAAACAAATTGTGGTGTATGATTGTGATGGAATACTACTATGCTATAAAAATGATGTGCTCATTAATCTTAGAAAAACATGTAAAGACTTGCACAAAATAATGAAGAGAAAAGTGAACAGAACCAAGAAAACATTGTATACAATAACAGCAATGTTGTTTTAAGTATTAGAGTGAATAAGTAATAAATATTCTTAACTATGAAGAACATATGAAGAAAAACATTTACTGTATCCAGAGAAAGAACTCATAAATAGAAGCATATGTAAAATAATGTTTTACACACACACCTCTATTTGTGTCTAATGGTAGCCATCTGTAGGACTGAGGGGGAAGAAAAAAAAAATTTAAAAAGAAATTTATATGATAACTTTGTTATATATTTAAGAGAAACAGCAAGTTATACATAATAGATTTGCAATTTCATATGCAATTTTCTTTTTTATTATACTATATTGTGGAAATGCTTGTTTTATTATATTTTTTATATTTTTTAAAAAATGAAACAAAAAAAAACAGAAAAAGAAAACAGAAAAAACAAAACAGGTTTCAGTTCTTTTTGCTTTTACATTCATGGTGACAGAGTAGCAGATAAAGTGGGAGGTCAAAGGATTCTAAAGATCATAATTTTAACTGGATATGGTGGCTCATGCCTCTAGTCTCTTCTGTTAGGGAAATTAAGTCTAGTGGATCACTTGAGCTAAGGATCTCTGAGACACAATAGAATTAAAGCCAGTCAAATACCCACACTAAAACTGACTTCAAAATGATTACTCTCACACTATCTAATGAACCAGTCCTCATCAAAACAGAACAACTTAAAGCTTATGTGCCATTTAACTATAGGAATGAGTAACCATTGTTCTTCTTGCCAGGATAAAATAGGGAGACTCTTTTTAAAAATCTCAAAAAAGTGGGAAAGGAAAGGAAAGATCAGTGTTTACACAGCCTAAAAATAAGGATTTAATAAGTGTTGCTCTAAAAAGTTATAATATCTGAATCAGATCAAATAAACACTCAGGAAATCCATGCTAGAATACACACATTTTGTAAGCAATTAGGAGTTTATTCTCAAGATAGGTAAGAAAGGAGAATAATAATAAAGAGAATTTACATGGCAAGTTCTAGTTTACAAAGCTTTTAGCATGTTGTCTCATTGGAGCCTTACAACAATCTTGGGAGGTAAGTGATGTAATTTATCCCTCTTTTACTGATAGGAAAAAATGAGATAAATAGAAGTTAAGTGACTTGCTCAAGATCACACAACTAGTAAGTGTCTGAGATTGAATTTGAATTTAGAATCTTGTTGCCTCCACGTCCACTGCTCCATTCACTGAGGCATCGACCTAACTGCCCAGATATAGAATAATTGAAATGAAAATTTAAAAAACTCAGATGGATTTTTTTTCTACAGTTAAAGACTATGAATAAGGTATCTGTGACTCCCAAACTGCATGCCTACTTTCTCATCTCTATAAAAATCTATGTAAAAACTATCTATATACATCTAGAAAACATCCTTGATGAAAATATGAGAGAGATAGAAATGCAAATTGGGAATTCATAACAAGCTATATGGTCAATATATTAATAAACAATAATGTCTTCTATATTGTAGGAAAGTATAGTTATTTCTTCTTTCAAAGTAAATCTTGAATTAAAACCAACAATAATCCCTTAAAATTTATTCAGTAGTTGGTGTTCAGGCACAATGTAGCAAAGCTTGTGGACTTCTTCTCAGAACAATGTTTTTAAATGTATAAACTAATATATGTAGAATTACAGAGGAAACCTATCATATTAGAATATAATTATAAATATATTTTTAAAGTTCATAGACTCAAGGTTAAAACTCCTACTCTATTCTCTGTTATCATTTGAATTCCTCTAATATTTTTCTTTTTCTTTATTTAATTTGAAACAATTTAAGTATAGTCAAGCAAAATAAACTATGTTCTGCTGAGCAGAAAAAATGCAAGTTGTTCATATTTTATTTATTTTATTGAATACTCAAGAAGAGTGACAACTAATAAAGAAACTACATGATTTTTAAATGAAAATTTTTACTTAGATAAAAAGAGGCTAACCAGAGGGGACTAGAAAGATATTAAATGTTATAATCACAGAATTAGACCTGGAAAGGATCATAGAAATCATTTGATCCATCTCTATTATTTTTTCAAAATTAGACAATAAGTATTTTATTATGAATTCAGCAGTCACCAACAAATATTAACATTTCATATAGATATAGAGAGAGAGAGAGAAGAGAGAAGAGACAGGGAGAGATGAAGAAAGGGAGGGAAGGAAGGAGAGGAGGGGAGAAGGAAGGAGAGAAAGAGGAAGAGGAAAAGAGAGGGAGAAAGAAAGAGGGAGGGAGAGAGAAAAGGAGGGAAGAAGGAAAACTAGGGAAGGAGAAGAAAAGAGGATCAGAGAAAGAACTAATAAATAGAAGTATTGTAGAATAATTCAACATACACACACACACACACACACACACACACACACATATTCACACACACATATCCACCTATTTGTGTCTTATGGTAATCAACTCTAGAGTCAAGAATAAGGAGTGAAGAGGGAAGGGGGAAAATACTTAAATGATAATTTTGTTGTATATTTGAAAAGAATATTAAGTTGTACATAATAGATTTGCAGTTTCGTGTGTAATCATCTTTTTATTCTACTTTGTTATGAAATGCTTTCTTTATTACATAAAAAAGAAAAAAATTAAAAAGAGGATTGCATATGAAAAAGTGAATCTGCTATAATAGTTTATATTTTCAAATATACATCACAGTTAACAAGGTAGTACCAACAGTGCTTTGCTTGCTTACCCTCAAACTTTTCTGTTTCTTTCCTTGTGTTTTTAAATGTTTCATTGAAGCTTATTTCTTCCCTTTTGTTTTTTAAATTGATATCATTATTAGTAATTTAACATTTCCTTTTCTCAAACACCCCACTCTCTAACCTTCTCCTCCATACTCAAATAAAATTTTTTCCTTGAAACAAATTAAGTATAGTCAAGCAAAATAAACTATGTTCTGCTGAGCAGAAAAAATGCAAGTTTCATTCTCTATCTACAATCTATCTCTTTACTTCCAAGAGTTTGAGAGAATATTCCATTATTCTTTTTTCTGGAGCTGGGATTCTAGTTGTGACTATTCTTCCCCTTTATCAGAATTATTAAATCTTTCAGAGTTGTCTTTTTTTTATTATAGCTTTTTATTTACAAGATATATGCTTGGGTAATTTTTCAGTACTGACAATTGCAAAACCTTTTGTTCCAATTTTTCCCCTCCTTTCCCCTACCCCTTCCCCCATATGGCAGGTTGACCAATACATGTTAAATATGTTAAAGTATAAGTTAAATACGATATATGTATACATGTCCAAACAGTTATTTTCCTGTACAAAAAGAATCGAAGTTTGAAATAGTGTACAATTAGCCTGTGAAGGAAATCAAAAATGCAGGTGGACAAAAATAGAGGGATTGGAAATTCTATGTAGTGGTTCATAGTCATCTCCCAGAGTTCTTTTGCTGGGTGTAGCTGGTTCAATTCATTACTGTTCTATTGGAATTGATTTGGTTCATTTCATTGTTGAAGAGGGCCACGTCCATTAGAATTGATCATCATATAGTATTGTTGTTGAAGTATGTAATGATCTCCTGGTCCTGGACTCAGTATCAGTTCATGTAAGTATCTCCAGACTTTTCTGAAATCATCCTGCTGGTCATTTCTTACCGAACAATAATATTCCATAATATTCATATACTACAATTTATTCAGCCATTCTCCAATTGATGGGCATCCACTCAGTTTTCAATTTCTGGCCACTACAAAGAGGGCTGCCACAAACATTCTTGCACATACAGGTCCCTTTCCCTTTTTTAAGATCTCTTTGGGATATAAGCCCAGTAGAAACACTGCTGGATCAAAGGGTATGCACAGTTTCATAACTTTTTGAGCATAGTTCCAAATTGCTCTCCAGAATGGCTGGATGTGTTCACAATTCCACCCACAATACATCAGTATCCCACTTTCCCCACATCCCCTCCAACATTCCACAGTATCTTTCCCTGTCATTCTAGCCAATCTGATAGGTGTGTAGTGGTATCTCAGAGTTATCTTAATTTGCATTTTGCTGATTAATAATGACTTGGAGCATCTTTTCACATGGCTAGAAATAGTTTCAATTTCTTTGTCTGAGAATTGTGTTCCTATACTTTGACCATTTATCAATTGGCAGGTTGTCTTTTACAAAGCTGTAGTCAATGAATAAATTGTTCTGGTTCTCTTCACTTACGTTGTGCCATTTCATACAAATCTCCCCAAATTTCACTGATCTGTTTCTTGAGTCATTGCTTACAGTTCAGTCACATATCATTACATTCAAATACCATAATTAGTTCATCTACTCTACAACCCTAATCCATTTTGCTTCCAAATTTTGCATACAACAAAAAAGTGCTGTATAAATAATTTTGTGCATATAGGGCCTTTCTGTCATTGCTTTCTTTAGGATATACATCTAATAGTGGAATTTCTGAGTCAAAGGATATGTGAGGTTTGGTAGCTTTTAGGGCTACAGTTCTAAACTGCTTTCCAGAATGGATATTTGTCCTTCCACGTCCCCTTCAACAATTGTTATTTTCTTTTTTCATCTTTGCTAATCTGATGGTTCTGATATAGAAGTTCTGAATTGTTTTCAATTAAGTTTCATTTACTTTTTAAGGATTTAAAGCATTTTTTCATAAAACTGTTAATAGATTTTATTTCTTCTTTTGAAAATTGTCTCTTCCTATCCCTTGACCATTTATCTATTGACAAATGGCTCTTATTCGTATATACTTCACAAATTCCATGATATTTTAGATATCAGACCTTTATTGGGAAAATGTGCAAAGAGGTTTTTTTTTTCCCTATTGTGTTTCCCTTCTAATTTTAAGTGAATTGATCTTGTTTGTGCAAAACATGCAAAATTCCATATCATCAAAATTATGCATGTTCTCTTTTGGGATTTTCTCCACACTCTCTTTGGTCCAAAAACTCTTTTCCTATACATAGTTCTAAAATTTGTTTATAAGATAACCTTTTTAAATGTGAGTCATATATCCATTTGGAGTGTGTTATGGTAAAGGGTATGAGTTGTTGCTTTATTTATCCAATTCTTTTCCCATTTTTTCCAGCAGTTTTTGTCAAATAGTGAATCTTTACCCTAGTATTTGGTGTTTGGGGATTTACTGAACATAGTGCTATTATATTCAATCACTTCTATGCCTTGTGTACCTAGTCTCTTCCTACAGTCAATTGTTCTATTTTTCTGGCAGTCCCAAGTTATTTTAATGATTACTGCTTCTTTGTATAGTTTAAGATCCAGTACTGCTAGACCCCTGCTTTTTCTCTTTTTTTCCATCTTTTGTCCCATTGCCACATTTTATGGTTTCCACCTTCATAAAATTTGCCATATATAGCCTTTCTCCTAATTCAAATAGCCATCACCATATTGCCATATCTTGATTATTGCAATAGCCTTCTGGTTGATTTTCCTACCTCTAATCTTTTCCCACTCCAATCCATCTGCTACTCAACTGCTAAAGAGATCTTAATGCACAAATCTAAGCATATCGCTATTCCATTCCTCCCCACCTCCAATAAATACCAATGTTTTATTACCTCCAGGATCAGACACAGAATCCTTGGTTTGTCTTTTAAAGCCCTTCACAGCCTGGTCTCTTCGTATCTTCAAAGATTTTCTTTTTCTTGACTACCAGTCTCATCCTTTATAAACCAAGCCTTCTCAGTGGTTATCCATCATGACTGGAATGCTCTCCCTTTTCACCTCTACTTCCTGATTTCTCTCTATTTCTTCAAAGTTCAACACAAATCCCACTTTCTTCAAAAGGCCTCCCTCTTTCCTCCTTCTCCTACAGCAAATACCTTCCTTCTGAAATTATCTCACATTTATAATATGTATATATGTTGCACACAAATAATTGTTTGAATATTATCTCCCCCATTAAAATGTGAACTCCTTGAAGGCAGAATTTTCAATAAGTATTTGCTGTATAATAAGCACTATATTAAACATGAGTGATACGAAAATAAATAATCTCTACCATAAAGAAATTCATATCTTATAGACAGAGGCATGCAACATATACACACAAAATGTATAAAATAATTATTTACAAATCTGCAAAATAAATATAAGATAAATTGGAAGAGAATATTAGCAGTTGAAATATACAGAAATTCTTCATATGGGCATAATATTTTAATTAAACATTGAAAGAGTGGTGGTTAACCACAATGTACCATTTGACTTCACAGCTCTATGAGGGCAAATTTTAATGGAAATACCACTGTGTCATCCATGAGTAATCTAAAATAATGGCCCCATCATCAATTTTTTTTAATTTAGTAACCTATCATTCTTGACAGCACTTGGCAATTTTGTCTTCTGAATTTATTTTGAGAGTTAAAATAGTGGGGAAATTTCAGTGTCATAAAGCTGTAATCGATATAGCATAAGTAGTAGATATTCATTTTCTTTCTAGTGAAATATTTTTTACTTGAGAAGAAAAACGGGTGTTAATCACAATGCATCATTTGATTCTTCACAACTTTATGAGAGTGGATTTTAAGAAATGGGGTTGAGGAGTACATTCCAGGTATGGGAGACAATCAGTCACGCAGAAACAGAGATAGGTTATGGAAAGTCAAGTGTGAAAGTTAGATCAGTTTGGCTGAACTTCAGAATGCATGAAGGCAAGATTACAAACCTGGAAAGGGAAACCTTATAAAACGCTTTAAATGTCAGATGGAGACATTTATATTAGATCCTGGAGAAAATGGAGTTTTTTGAACAGGAAGAGACATGGTCAGTCCTTTGCCTCAGGATTATCAGTCTGGCATCTTTGTGTATGGTATGGAAAGGGGAGAGACTTGAGACCAAAAAAAAAAAAAAACCCAATTGGGAGGCTATTGCATAAATCTAGTGGAAATGTTATCATTGGTTAACATTTAAATTGATTCCTCCATATATAGAGGACAGATTAACTTTGATGCATCACATTATATCATTTCATAGTGATACCTGAAAAGGAAAGAGTGGGAAAGAAAAGAAGAGGTATTAGATTGACTACTAAACTCTCCATTCAAGTGAATGGAGAAAAGTAGAGAGATGCAAGAGAAGTGATAGAGAGAAAACTATCAAAACTTAGTAACTAACCAAATAAATGGGAAAAAGGAGAGTGAGGAGTTAAAAATGACTTTGAGAATGGGCAATGGGATAATTTGAAAATCATGGCACCATCAAAATAAATAAATTAGTTCAAGAGAGATACAATTTGGAGAAAAGATAATGAATTCTGTTTGGAACTTGTTGAGTTTGAGATACACAAGAAACTATCAGATCCGAATATCTAATAGACAGTTGGTAAATAAAGCTAGGAGACTTAAAAAAGTCTCTCAGGAGAGAGACTTGGTCTGAATATATAGATCTGAAAGTCATCTACACAGAAATGATTATTGAATGGGTAGGAGTCATACCCTTCAAGAATGAAGCCAAATTCCAGAAATGACATAGAAAGTCTTCTTGAAATAACCACTAGTAATAGTCTCTTTGAATATCATATAAGCTGTTTTCAATTCAATATTCAATACAAATACAGACAAACATAACATAAATTATGATATGCTAGCTTCTGAAACAATGTGTTTTTTAAAAACTAGACCCTTTTTTATTCTTGGAGAAAAGAAGCTAGTTGATAAATCACTCAAAGGTACAATCAATAGTGTCAATCTGATGGATAAATGAATATATGAATGTGTATTATTGATTATCAAATTCCACAGAAGGCATACAAATTCTTTCTTCATAATTACACCATGAGATCGCTACTGTAAGTATCATTCCCCCATTTCTACAGCTTAGAAAATTGAAAGTCATTTACATGATTTTGCCTGATTTCACAGAACTAGTAAGTGATAAAGCCAGAATTCAAGTCCAGCACTCTTTCTAGTATAACAAATTCATTAACTTTAGAAATGCTTCTCATTAAAGAAAATCATTGGAAGGTGATTTTTCTAAATAAAACACAATATTCTAGTATTTAAACTACATGAAATTTGATAAAAGAGATTGAAGATAGGTAAAGAGAGAGACTTGATAATCTTTAATGACTTTTTGAATTCTAAACTTTTTATCCCCAGATTTTTCTGACCACTGAAGACTTAATAGACGTTGTCATAAGGGAAAATGTCTTGTGATTTATGAATTCATTCAAGTGCTTTGGTAATTAAAACTTTTTAGATAGATCTGTATCACACAATGATAATAGTTTCCACATAAAACACATCAACTGCATGATCATTGTTCTCTGAGTAAATTAACTACAAATTATGTGTTCAAAGTAATAATTAATTGCTGTGTCTCAAGGGACACCCTTACAACCTAAAAGACAGCTTTTTGAGCACAAAATATTGGAAAGAAAAATGAGCAGCATATGATTAATAAGCATTATAAATTAAAGCTATTATTCTATAAATGGAATATATAAGGAGGTATTATTTATATTTATATGAAAGGCAAATTAGACTTTATAGTTTTGTTGATTACTAGCTTTCCTTCTCAAAGAAGACCAAAATAATATCATTATGTTAGAATTAAGTGATAGTATGTCCAACTATGGCTGATCAAACCAATTTCATCTTGGAATGCTCTGCCACAGGTAGGACACATATAGTCCATATGAACATTTGGGGTGAATTTTCTCATTTTGTGCATTTTCCTTTTCTTCTGAGTTACTTCAATTCTGTTTTGTCCATAGATCATTGTACCTTCTTTGATGAGGGTATGCCTTTCTTAATGACGGCACTCCTTGCTGGGCAATTCTCTGCTCATGTCTCCCATTTTGTGCAATCAATTCTAAAGTTCTTAAGAGAGAATTTGACAGTGTTATTATATCACTTTTTCTGACCACCAAATGAATTCTTGCCCTGTGTGAATTCTCCATAAAACAGTCTTTTTGGCAAACATACATTTGGCATTCAAACAATGTGGCTAGTCCAAGTTGTACTCTCCGCAGTAAAGTTTGAATGCTTGATAGTTTAGTTCAAGAAAGGATCTCAGAGTCTGATATCTTATCCTGCCAGGTGATCTTCAGAACTATCAGTCTGGTAGTCAATCTACTACCTCTTTTCTTCTCTCCCACTCTTTCCTTTATAGGATATTACTTTGAAATGATACAGTGTGATGCATCAGAGTTAATCTGTTCTGTACATATGGAGGAGTCAAATTCAGTGTTAACCAGTGATATTTTCACTAGATAAGCTGGAGTGCAAACCCAACCACATAAGTCCAAGTTTTGTAAATTTCTTTTAGATTATCTGGTCCAGTGGAAAGAACATGAAGACTAGCATCAAAGAAGCTAGGTTAAAAACCCAGTTCTGTTACCTATTACCTGTATAACCTTGGTAAACCTGTAAATTCTCTATTCTTTTTCCTTATATATAAAATCCTGGTATTGGACTAAATGATCTCTGGGGTCTCTTCCAGCTCCAAATTGATATCTTATTTGATTTTATAGTTGAAGAATTTAGGCTCAGGAAGATTAGTGGTCTGAACTATAAATAAAAACCAGATTATATGTTTGAACTTTCAGTGTGCTTTCCAGCACATCAGGGAATACAGTTTTCTTTGAATGAGAACAATCCTACGTGAAAAAGTAAAAAAGTAGCCAGGGTAGATGCAATTTTGTCCATTTTACTGATAAGAAAGCTGAGCCTTTAAAAAGTCAAATAATTTGCTCCGGGTCCCTCTGGTGGCAAAGCCAGATATATGATTCATCTTCAGACTCTTAGGTCTAAATTCTTTTCACTACAGGATGAACAAATATCAAGAGGGCAGCCAAATGACAAAGTGGATAGAGCACCGGGCCTCAAGTCAGGAGAACCTGAGTTCAATTGAGGCCTCAAACTCTTAACACTTCTTAGTTGTGAGATCCTGCACAAATTACTTAATCTCAATTGCTACAGGAAAAAAAAAATCAGGAAATATGCAAATTCATAGTGAGTCTGTTTATTATCTTTATCCACACCATGAATCTTGGTTCTAGAGTGGAAGGGCCCTCAAAAGTCATTTAAATCCTCTACTATCATTTTAGAGATTATGAAGAAAGCTAAAGGTCAGAAGGATTAAAATGAGTGGCTCAATGTCGCATAAATGGTAAGAGGTAAGAAATAGATATGAACTCAGGGACTCTTGATTCCAAATCCAGAAGAAGTAGAATTTTCTAAGGAGACAGGGTGACTTCAAACGGGGATATCCTAAGTCAGGGTAATCACAAAACCCCAAGAAAAAATGGATTTGCACTTTTATATACATTTATACAGAATTTTCATGAAATGCATCTGAAAAAAGTTTTCCTTTGCAGCTCCTAGGGGAGACATTAAACCGTCTGCCTAAACATCTCCCTAAACGTCAAATAAAAAATATTTTAAAAGATAAAAAAAGATTACAGGAAGATTGAGCAGAGTTTAAGGGAAGAGTACCATTCATTTGCTTCTCTAGAAGTGGATTGTAGTCAGATTCCACATTAAAGATGAGTTCAAAAGCTTCTTTTTCACTTTCCTCTACCTCTTCTTCCCTTTCCCTACTTCAATCCCCCCCCCCCCAAACTTTAGATTATTCCTGCTTTTTACCAGTAGGTACTGGCTTGTGGGCAGTCAAGCCTTCTTGTTGAGCCTGCCACTGGCCTTGAGAGTTACGGATTCAATTTATTTTTGTTGTTTTTCAGCTAAACGAGACCAGTTCTTGTGACCAGAGGAACTGAGACTTCAGCCCCTGCAGGATACTATTTTATCGTTCATTCCTGAGCTATCCTCAGCTGCATTTCTGGTTCCAAAAATTCAGGCTGGGCTCCCGACTTCTCTTTTAGATAGGCAGTCTCCTTGCAGTGAAATCTGGACCCTGCCCTGAAAAAGAGAATTCTCTCCCTTTGAGAGAACTGTGTAGCTTTACATGGACGAGTACAAGTGGAAGCAAGGAAATTCTTCCTTCTCTGTTGTAGAGCAGATGCGGGATCAGTCTTGAGGCAGGGGAGAAGGAACTATTCAATTCATATTCACACCAAGGGAAGAGAAGATAATGTATTAAGTGTGAAATTGGGCAGTTGTGAAGAGACCCCACTGGTTAGACCAGCATTTGTGCCTTAGTGGAAAAAGGAGTAATACTTTATGAAGTGTTTCAGTAGTTTGGAAAAGAGCAGTGGGGGCAGGAAGGTGGAAATTAAAAGACTGAAAAACAATTGTTCAGCTATGTACTCTAAGGTCCAAGTATAAGAGTGACCTGCGTAATTCCCCATTGGTCAAACTGGAAATCGGTGTTTTTATTCCCAAAGTCTGACGAACTAAAATAAGGAGGTAGTAGGTGAGTAGTGTGGCCAGAGTGTACACAGACAGATGGGTAAAAGGAGAATTGAAACGTCCTGCTCATTGAAGAGAAGGAACGCGCTCCTAAGAGTCCCTGCTGTCTCCAGATATTCTACCGTGGAACTAGCGGGAGCCCCAGCTCCTCCCTTACAGCATTGAGGCAAAAAGAACAAATCACCGATGTGGAAAAAAAAAAAAAAAAAAAAAGAGGGTTTGGCATCAGGCGATCAACAGCCACTGAGATGCGAGCGCCTTTCCGGGGAAAACAAATCAGGCATAAATAATTGTGACACGCTCGCGGTCCTTACAGACTCCTCGCCTCCGAGCTTTCCCCCGCACTAGCCAAAAGGAAGAGGAAGAGAGAAGCAGGACTGAGGGGAAGCAGTCTAGAGGCAAACTTTGAGCCCTGGAGAGAAAGAGAGAGAGAGAGAGAGAGAGAGAGAGAGAGAGAGAGAGAGAGAGAAACAGACAGACAGACAGAAGGGAACAGAGGACAGAAGAAAGGGTCAAAATTAGGGGCAGCTGAAGACAAAGTGTAGTGAGACAGCAAGAGACTAGAGAGAGAGAGAAGGAAGATCTAAGTGAAGAAGGGAGGGTGAGGCGGGAGCCCCATGAGCAGCACGCGTTTCCCCGGCGGGGCTCTGCCCTCCTGGACAGCTGCACCCGGTAACTCCAGTCTTTGGTGGTCTTCGGCCAGCAGCCCCACGGCAGCTCCCAATGGGAGTCTGGATATCTCGGGGGGCGACAATCGGAACGAGGAGCTGGCCAAGTTGGAGATCACTGTGCTGGCTGCGACTTTCGTGGTGGCTGTGCTGGGCAACAGCAGCGTCCTTCTGGCCTTGCACCGCACCCCGCGCAAGACGTCTCGGATGCACCTCTTCATCCGCCACCTCAGCCTAGCCGACCTGGCCGTCGCCTTCTTCCAGGTGTTGCCCCAGCTGTGCTGGGACATCACCTACCGCTTCCGCGGCCCCGACGGTCTGTGCCGCATCGTCAAGCACCTGCAAGTCTTCGCCATGTTCGCCTCGGCGTACATGCTAGTGGTGATGACCGCCGACCGCTACATCGCGGTGTGTCACCCTCTGAAAACTCTGCAGCAACCTGCCCGGCGCTCCCGGGTCATGATCGCCGCCGCCTGGGCGCTGAGCTTCGTGCTCAGCACGCCCCAGTACTTCATCTTCTCCATGATCGAGGTCAACAACGTCACCAAGGCTCGCGACTGCTGGGCCAACTTCGTCCAGCCCTGGGGGCTCCGCGCCTACGTGACCTGGATGACCGGAGGCATCTTCGTGGCCCCCGTCATCATCTTGGGTACCTGCTACGGCTTCATCTGCTACCACATCTGGCGGAATATCCGCGGCAAGATGTCCACCGTGAGGAGCAAGGAGGAGGAGGAGGCAGCCGCCGGCGCCCTGCGCAAGGGGCTCCTGCTCGCCCCCTGTGTCAGCAGTATCAAGTCCATTTCCCGGGCCAAGATTCGCACGGTGAAGATGACTTTCGTGATCGTGACAGCCTACATCGTGTGCTGGGCGCCCTTCTTCATAGTCCAGATGTGGTCTGTCTGGGACCAACAGTCCTACTGGACCGGTAAGTACCTGGGGGAGCGGGGAAGGGGAGGGGAGTCTGACGGACAGAGACCTGGAGAGACAGAGCAGAACAGGGAGACAGAGGCAGAGAGAGACAGAGATGGAAAGTAGCAGACAGAGACCAAAACGGAGGAATAGAAACAGAGGCACCTCAGACAGATACAGAAACAGATAGATACCAAGATAGAAAAACACAGAGACAACAGAAATACAAAGAGGCAGAGAACAGGGAATGATAGCTGGAACAGTAGGGGAAAGATATGGGGGGGAAAAGGGGGTCCAAGAAAATAGGAACTCGAGGTATTTCTCTTGACTGGTGTATTCCCACTGTGCCCTAGCCCCAGTTTTCTTTCCCAGAAATGTGTATTAAAATATTTTAAATTTGCAGAAGAAAACATTTATAGAATTTCCTTGAAGCACTGATCTAGGCCTCCAGAAAGGCAGGTTTGCCCCTCTCCCCCACCTTTTACTGCTTTTGGAAGGAAAACTTCACTTAAAATGTGTAAAGTACCAACCAACCTGAAAAACCCAGAGATTACCATTTCCTATTGATGCATAGTTACATATTACACAGGCTTTAAACAGAAAATTGAATAACCTTAAGAATTTTGCAAAATTTCTCCTTTATTTGGTTGGTAAAAATCCACAGACATTCTGGTAAATAAGATTATCCATAAATTTTGGCTGCTACAGGTTGTTGATTCTGGAATCCTATCAGTACTGGAAACTACCATGGAGATTTCACAGAAATTTCACAGATTTCACAGGAATCATTTAACATTCAGTCTTTTGTTCTTTAAAATGACTACATTAGATAATTCAGGGTAAGATCTTCCTCAAAGCCTTTCATGAAAGCTGGATTTTGATTTTAGGTTTAACTCAGCTCCTTTCTCTTCTATAAGTCCACCTTGAAATGCTAATAAGTGCACTTGGGCAGTCTTTCAAAATGAATTTTGTTCATAAGAAGCAAAGAGTTACAGATCTTTTGTACCAAGCTACTGCATTGGTATATTGCACTTGTCTGATAAATGTACTAGGTAGGATCCATAGAATTTTAAAGCTGGGAAGCATTAAAGATAGTCTGGAATCATTCTCACTTAACTATCAAGATTCTAGTTGAATCTTGATAAAGATAAATTAAAAATGTACATTGGCAACATATGAAAAAGTCAGAAATTGAATACAAGTTCTCTAAGTGATCCAGATTTTGTATTTTTTTAAGGCCACTACCTTGCATCTTTACTTCTAATCTCTTTTCAAACTGGGAACATTAATTTCATTTAACTGCTTCTTCTAGAGATTCAAACTTCTTTAGCTGTTCATAAACTTAAAAAAAAAAATTCTGCTCTTTATTAAAGAAAAGGTTTTTTTCCCCCAATTCAAATATTTAGCTGAAACTTTGTGGACAACAACATAATTATAGCAAAGTAGATATCTTTTTTTTTTTTTATGGAACATGTTAAAGTGTATATTCTACATTCTATAGAGCTACATTTTCCCAGCAAATTACTCAAAGATTAATGCCATTTAAGCTGATAATAAACTTTTATAATTCTACAAAATGTGTTTTAAATGTATAAGAAATAACAGAAAACGTTTAAAATTTTTTTGCCTACAATTTATAGTCTACAACTACGATGTTTTCTGTTAATATTGCCAACCACATATGAAAATCAATCTAAACATTGTATCATCAATATCAAAAAACAATTATGAAAACATTTTTTTACATACTGCTAAGACACAACTATTTTTGTCACAGTTTCACATCTTGATAAAAATTCCTGATAAAAAGGGACAGTATTTTTATATTCAAAGAACAGCACTACAAAATTGTGTTGACATACTGATAGTCTAAATTTGAACAATAAAGAAAAACATTAATAGATTTTTTTTTCATTTTAAGAAAAGGAACAGAACACATATAAGTCTCCTTTTGCAAAAGATGAAATATATATAGCATATAAAGAATGTGATAAGTACAAGGGCCTTTTGAGATCCTCTAAGACTTAAACCCACACATCTTACAAATGAGAAAACTAAGAGCCAAGGAGGTTTGAACATCTAACACCATGTAGGTCTCCTGTTTTAGTAATAATACTTATTTAGGTTAACAAGTGTCCAATAGGATCAGAGAATTGTGATTTAAAAAGAGATTTAAAAAGATTTTGAAAGTTTTCTACTATCTTCCTTCTAACAAGTGCTCTTAATAGGATTTGACTTTTAAAATCTTATTACTTAAGATTGTCTCAAAGTAACTTGCTAGAAGAAATAGAATTGTACTATTTATGTCCTGAAAAATTCTAGTTTAATATGTCATCATATTTGATGTGAGATTTTTTTTAAAGCACTAAATACCAATCTCACATTTCCATAATCATTGCTGTAATCAGTGGGATAAATGCAAATATATAGACTTGGCTATTTTGTTGTTGTTAAATCATTTTCAGTCTTCTCCAACTCTTCATGGCCCCATTTGGGGTTTTCTTGGCAAAGATACTGGAGTGTTTTGCCATTTCCTTCTTCAGTCCATTTTACAGATGAGGAAACTGAGGCAAATAGGGTTAAGTGACTTGCCCAAGACACCATTAAGTGTCTGAGGCTGGATTTGAACTCAGGAGGATGAATCCTCTAGTATTGAGGAGTTCACTATCTCCAAAAGTAGTCCATTCTATTTTTGACAGTTGTAATTATTTTGATTTTTTTTCTCACATAAAGCTGAAATTTGACTCTCAGGAACTTCCAGCTATTACTCCCAGTTCTACCCTCTTGTTCCAAGAAAAATAATTCCATCCTACTTCCCTAGAGCATCCTTACAAATTCTTCAAGACAAGTACATTGCCTCCCAACCACTGTTCTTAATCGTCTCTTTTCCTAGCAATCAGACTAAGTTCCTTCAAATAATCCTCAAATAGTATGAATCTCCTCACCACTCTATTTAAATGATCTCAGTTATTTTAGAATCTTTTCTATTTGATTCTTGTATTTCAGTTAGAGAACCATTTTATAAATGAGTCAAGTTACAAACAACACTCTCTCCCTATTAATCGCTAGACAACATTTTTATTGGTCCATTTTAGTATATTGTTCCAGTTCCCCACAAATTATTTAATAGGTTATTATCAAGTAATTAAAATTAATTAAATTCATTAATTGAAGATTATTGTCAAGTAATTAAGATGTAACTTTGTACTCAAAGCAGAGATTTTTTAGCTGGGATATGTGAATTTTTAAAATACCTTCATATTGTTATTCCAGTATAATTTTTTTTCCATTTTGAATCTCTTCATTTTATTTTATACATCTTAATTATCCTGAGAAATAGTCTTCAATAGATTAGCAAAGTGGCCCATGCCACAAAGAAGGTTAAGAGCTCCTCTCCTTGTAGATGATAACTTCTATGGATCCTAAACAGTAATAAGTTTTTAAGAAGTTAAAATCCATTAATAGCATTTGTTAGAAAATAATAGGAAACTTTCAAAATAGGTCTTTTTAAATCTGACATTTGTTAACCTAAATAAATGTTATTACTAGAATAGGAGATGGATGAGTCAAATGGAATGAACTTCAGCAAATACTTAAGAAAGCCTAATGTGTGTAAGTCTCTGTGCCTAAGCCTAAGCTTTTGGGATATAAATTTCATGGTTTCATTGATCATAAGTAGACCCTCCAGAAATACAGACTGCAACCTATCCACACCCTGTCATCCTATGCAATTCTTTACATCTTTCTGGCTTTCTTCTAGTATTTGTTTCCTTTATTAGTGTATCAATATGTTGATCCCTAGACAAAAGCTGCACATTTCTAATTAGCTTTGAAATGAACATTTCAAACTGTAATTTTTGCCATCCTCTCAATCCTAGTAAAATAATTCAGTCTTACTTTTTGTACAGAATCTGAAAACCCTGCCATTACCATCACTGCTTTACTGGGCTCCCTGAACAGCTGCTGCAACCCCTGGATTTACATGTTTTTCAGTGGCCACCTCCTACAAGACTGTATACAGAGTTTCCCCTGCTGTCGAAAAATGAAACAACCATTGAGTAAAGAAGATTCTGACAGTCTGAGCAGAAGACAGACTTCCTTCACCAACAACCGAAGCCCCACAAATAGCACAGACACCTGGAAAGACTCCCCTAAATCTTCCAAGTCTATCAGGTTCATTCCTATTTCAACCTGACTGCTCTGTCTATGCAGTGAGACTTCCTTGAGAAACGATTGAAAACTTGAGGTGGGCAAAGCCAGGAATCATTGGAGTATAAGAATCATTTGAAATGTAATTTAAGTGTATGGTATTGCGTTTCTAGAGAGCTTCTCTCACTATTGTAAACAAAGCAGTAAATAATTGTGTGGGAATTGTTATTGAAAATTCACTTTGCTAAAATCTGGAAAAGTGATTCCTCCTGGAAGAATTGAAGTTATTTTTCTAAAGGAAAAAATCATAGTCAAATACCTTCCCCCCACCCCCCGCAACCATCTCTCTTTCCCTCCTCTCCACCCATCTTGGGTTTTATTCTTTTCTATTTGTTCCCAAAGTAACTAATGTGTAATTAGTTTATTATAATATTCATTTAATTTAGAAGCACCACTTTTGATTAATTACAAGCCACCGACCCCCTAAAAGGAATTAAAAACACTTCAAAGCAATCAGTGTCTCAGGAAATTGAGGATATGATCTCTGCTGGTACAAAAGTAAGTTGAAGACAGATATCCTAGTCCTTCTCATAAGCCTTATGCAAAAAAAAAAAAAATGGAGGTTTCATCTTACTGCGTTTGAGCATGGGACCATCTCTCTGCAACTTGTAATCTGGAACTATGGATGAACTGCTGAAGCCTTAGATCAGAGAAGAAAGCTTCTCATACTAACATATTTCCCGCTTAGAAATGGAAAATGATGGTTATCTTGTGAGGTTTTCATATATAAAGAAGTTCCTAGAACTGTTTTTTTTAAAGCTATAGGGGTAGAGATTTAGAGAGGGAAAGGATTTCAGAAGTCATTGAGTCCAACACCCAGCTTCCTTTTTTTAAAAAAGAAACAGATAAGCAAAATGAGATCAAGAAAAGTTGAGACTGAAAATCACACAGATATGAAGTGGAAAAATCAAGAAAATTTGAACCCCTGACAGCACATTAAGACACTTTTTTCTGCACCAAAAAGAAATTTCAGTACTATATGGGAAGCTGGCATTTTTTTTGTCTTTGCTTCTTTAAAATAATAAAATTCAAAGTTTTTGAAAGAATAACATTGAATATAGATTTATTCCCCTGATACTGAAATTGCCTTGACCTTTGCTTTTGGCCCCAGACCCCTCTTGCCACTTGGTATTTTTATAGCACTAGTGCACTAAGAAACATACTGTTTATTTTTATCCACTAATATGGATGGTTTAGTGTCTGGGCTATCAAAATTCTAAAATGCAAATATAGCTCTGCTGATTCATCGGGAAAATGTTTCCAATGGACAGGAAAATAATTCATTTTGAAGCAAAGTCTTATTTTAAGGTAAGAAATGCTTACCTTTAGAGACAGATGAATTAAGGACCTAAACCATCCATTTAGTTGATTTCTGAACAAGGGCAAATTATAATTTTGCCTTTTCTGTTTACATAGCATCTATCATTAGGGAACTCAGTATGCTTTTCAGCCCATTATGCTTGCCTTCTATTTTCCTCGTGGAACTGATGCCAGGGTTTTATGAAAATTGTAAATACTTTGGGTTCCTTAGAGGAAATGATATTTGCTTTTGACATTATTGTTGCATGTGGACATATGTGTTTGATATGAGGAAAGCTATTTTTTCCCTCCTTTGTAGATAAGACACTAAGACATAGGCGTCAGGAAGCATGCCTCTGAGTGGAAAAATATCATCTTGCCTCTTCTTCATTCCCCTGACTTTCCAAATCTTTAATTATTTTACTCCCTAAGGTGCTGTATATTATGAAAAGAAAAAAGGAGGAAGGGATGTTGAGAGGAAGGGCAGTGCAATTTATGAATGGCAACCCTTAAGTTATCACAGTTCTGTTTTCTTAAAGATAAGACTTTCTTTCAAATGTGGTCAAGCAGATGATTGCATACTTTGAGATGACCCCATAGGTGAGAATACTCTCTAACAACAGTCTATTCAGACTTTGGTAAATATAAAGACACTATTTAAGATTTTTATCTGCATTTAAAACAATTTTGGGAGGGAAAAGGAGAGAGAGAGAGAGAGAGAGAGAGAGAGAGAGAGAGAGAGAGATAGAGAGAGAGAGAGAGGGAGAGAGAGAGAGAGAGAGAGAGAGAGAGAGAGAGAGAGAGAGAGAGAAAGAGAGAGAGAGAGAAAGAGAGAGAGAGAGAGGGAGGGAGGGAGGGAGGACATTTCCATAATCAAAATAAAATGGAGGATTAAGATATAGTACTTTTGATGGTAGGGGGTGTCCTGGATAAACTTTCTTTGAACAAAATTCTACCCTATAATAACAAAGTAATCCAGGAATTTTCCAACATAGACTTTATTTTGACATGTTTACACATGTAGATGCAATATACTCCCTTCCTCTAAACAGACAACCAAATTTGAGTCCTGTCTTTCAGGAATATGAAAGAAATAAGACATAGGTCAATTTACCCCTTTTAACTGTAATTTTCTCATGAAGCAACATGATATAATGGAAAAGTGCTAAGAGTCTGGAAATCCCAATTTTAATTCTGGATAAGTCAATTAATTTCTCTGGTCCTAAATTTCTTCGATTGTAAAATTAGGGATAGGTAAGCGCAATCATCTCTAAGTACTACCTAACTGCTTCATAATTATATGCCATGATAATAGTAATTCACAACTACATACTGCTGAGAGGTTTAAAAGCATTTTCCTCACAGCTCTCCCTCTGGGGTTAGTAATACAGGTATGTTAATCCCTAGTGTCTGTGTCTATGTGTGTGTGTATGTTTCTTCAAAAAAAGAAAAGCAGAGTATATCAAGAAAAATATTATCACTTGGAGAACTACCAGGTATCCCAAAAATCTGAATATAGGTTTAAGCTATTAAAAGTTGAGATCATATTTAAGCAATTAAAATTTATAATAGGCTTAAAACTGCTCTAAAATTTTAAGGACACCCTATAACAACTGTTTTCAAAAAAAAGAATTCAAAAATATATTCCTTTTGGCCTGAGTGATATAGTTGCAATGGGAGTACAGATTGAAGACTTGAGGGCAAAGAACATATTCATTCTTTTGACTTTGGGAGAACAAGCATATTTGTGATGTCCATTTGGACATAAAAGATATGATTTTTTATTCCTAGGAAGAACTCAGTTTGGGAATATTTATCTAAGGAAACTTTTAAATAGCTAAATAAATAGTGAGAAGGTATGGCATGATGGATAGCCTCAGAATCAAAAAGCCTTAGGTACAAGGGCCTCTTATACATAATTGGCTATGAGACTCTAGCAAAGTCATCAAACCTCATTACTGGATGACAGGATCTTGACAACTGTCCAAGACTTAGTAAGAATCATAGAGAATGTATAAAATTGTTTTCCTCTCCAAGTGATCCCTAGAACCTAAGTGGTATATGCTGGGCTTTGAGTCAGGGAAGGTCTTAGTTCAAATCTAGCCTGATAAGCCCTGTGTCCAATTAGTTATACAACTTAACATAGTAATTAGCATATATAAGGTTTAATTGTTAAGCTTTGTTCCCTTCCTTATATTCATGAAGTCATTGATCTAGAAAACTGTATATGTATGTGTAAATATGCATGTAAAATACCTTTATTCTCTTTCATCAAGTAACATTTAGTAATTACATGTAGAATATTTAAGAATTGCATTAATATAATATATAATTTAAGGAACACAGGAGATAAACATATGTGTGTATCATGTGAATCTTATAATATTGTTGTGTTAAATATATATTGTATATATTTATATATACACATATGTGTGTATTTATGCATATATATATTAGAATGAAGACTTGTGGGCAAGAACAAATTCATTATTTGGGGGAAGGAGATGTATGTGTTTGTGTAGATATTTAGCAATTAATCAAAATCTTGAATATTTGTAGTTTTATAACTGTCAAAAATTCTTTTTGGGTCCTACCTGTAATATATTTAAATGAAACTGCTTGATCCATTAATATGTTTGTCCTACACGGTGAATTTCTGTTAATGTCAAAGAAGTCTTATGGCTTATTGAGAAATTGCTTTTTTTTTTTTCAAGTAAAATTGAAAGAAAGAAATAATTATGTTTAATAATCTTATGTAGCCCCCATGCTAAAAAAAAAATGCATGAACATCCACTTATTATATTACCTAACTAAAAATTATTTAATGAACACTTCATGCTTTTCAAATGGAAGAATGGGGTTTTCTATAACCTGAATGAGTTCTTATAAGCATAAACAGGATTTGCTTCTCTCACTGAAATATAAACAGGACTTGCTTCTCACACTGAAGCATAATTTTAACTCTGCATTTCCCACCATTCTATTTTTCCCACATTATACTTTTCTCTCTCCTTTCCCCCTTTCCCTCCTCACCAATGTTTTGCTTTTGACCAGCACCTCCCTCAATCTGCCCTCTTTTTTCAGCTGCTCTCCCCTTTCTTATCCTTTCTATTTCTGCCCTCTCTTCTATTAGCCCCTCCCTTTATTTCCCCTTTTCCCTCCTACTTCCCTACAAAATGAGACAAGTTTTTATACTAAACTTAGTATATATGATATTCCCTCTTTGAGCTAAATCTGATGAAATTAAGGTTCAAACAATGCTTATCCCCCTCCTTTCTTTTCCTGAAATGTAATAGGTCTTTTTCGTCTCTTCATGTGATATAATTTATTCCATTTTACCTCCCCTTTCCTCTTTGAAGCATCATTTTAAAAGCACATAAAAAGAATTATCCCATCTTTAAAGTCATATATTAGGCTTGTATAAACTTATGTGTAACTTGTTCTAAATGGGTATAAAGGAGGAAGCTCTCAATTCATGGACTATGTAGTTTTTCAGGGGGAGATGGGTATACTAGGCTACAGCCAATTATAGATTCACTAGTCATGATGGTATGACTGATGTTTGTTTTTGTATGTTCATTTTTATCCTTTGCAGTGCTGCTTTTGTAGTATTAATATGTAATGGGAATTTAACCATGGACTCTGTTTACCAGGTAGTGGGTAGACTCTGAACTCATGCTCAAGGGAAGAGAAAATACTAGGATAGAGTACTAGGCTTGTGGTCCATACTCTGTTACTTGTTCAATCATACCTGACTCTTTGTGATCCAGTTTGGGATTCTCTTGGTTAAGATCCACTTCCTTCACCAGCTCATTTTATAGATGAGGAAACTGAGCCAAACAGGGCTTAGTCATTTGTGCAGGATCACACAGCTAGTAAGTGTCTAAGACTAGATGTGAACTCATAAAGATGAGTCTTCCTGATTCCACGCCCAGTGCTCTATCTGCTGCCCCATCTAGTTGCTCCATATGCTTACTGGCTATTTGAGTCACTCTCTCTCAACCTCAGTTCCTTCATCTGTAAAATGGGAATAATAATAACACCTACCTCTCAGAATTATTGTGAGGATCAAAAAAATGATAATATAAAACACGATGTAAATGTTAGTTTTTATCATCATATCATCACTTGACATCATCTATATGAATTTGTTGAATACAAGTTCTAATTGCACACTCCTGGAATGGATTTTAAGCATATAGAACTCTTGCTGATTTCAGAGAAATTCTATTCATGTAAAAAATTATGCTATCATCTGCAGTAATACAGAAACAGATACATATTTTATTACTGCTAAAAATTAATTACTATCTTAGTTCTTAAATTTTGTTAACCATACATTAATGTCTTGCTATAGTGAAATAGTCTAAATAAAAAATTAGTTTTACACTTATGTTTAAAGAACTACAAGAATAAATATATTTTTCTTTTAAATATTCAAGAAAATAAATATAAAGTAAACCTGTTGGTAAAACTGATAACAAGAAAGTAAATAAATCTCAGTTATTATGAAAATCCAAATATATTATTGAAAAGAGACAATAATAAACATGTTTATCCTTATCTCAAAGTGATTTTGATGTCAATATGTCTTGTAATGTTTTTATTATTATTATGGTGACTAATACAAGAAAACGTTTAATATTTTAGCATTTTCTTTTTCATTCTTTCAAACTTTTCCTTCAGCTGGTATACTCAGCATTAGAGGAAAAGTTTGGTTTTAGGCACTTTATGGAGGGTAGGACTGGAGGAAACAACAGTAAGTTTTGAATTATAAAAATTTTAGAGAAGCTACAGGGCATGGGAAGTATCATATCAGTCACGAAGGAAGACCTGGGCTTGAATAAAACTTCAGATATTTCTTGTTACTTAGGACAAATTAAGCTCGCTGACCTCAGTTTCCTTATCCATAACATGGGGACAATAATGGCATATATCTCACAGAGTTGTTGCAAGGCCCATATGAGATAATATAAGTGAGACACTTTGCAAATCTTTAAATGATATGCAAATGTCAGATATTATTATCATTATCAAATGAGTGTCATAAGGTTACATTAACTATGCCTAATGTTAGATATTCTACAAATGGAAATCTTGTTTCTGATCTGAACTAACTGATAAATTTTTTTTGACTATTATTTATAAATGTATTTCTTTAGATTTTTAATCTGAATCTGTTTGAAAAGAGTCTTCTACATTTTAACTTTCTCATTCTACAAACTGATGGGCTATGTTCATATTCAGCTGTTTCCCTTTATTGACGGATGTCCGCATTCCTTAATTGTCACTGACCCTGAAGGATTGAAAAGATAGAGAGAATCCTTGCAAGGGGCATGAACTCCCTAAATCCCTAGACACTTGACTCCATTAAAAGATATCCCACTGACTCAGAATGACTTCTTAAGATACAGGGACTAGCAAGCAGATCACTTTTTTATTTGAAACATTGATTTGAGTGTATATAAAACCCAGTAAGACTGAAAATAGGGGCTTGCCCCACCCCTGTCATTTCCACCACACTTATCCCCTAGCAATGAAAGAATTACAGTTTTCTTTGCTACAAATTACAGTTCACTCCACAATTAAAATTTTTGTAGGATTCTCTCAATCAGATATTGGGTATATTACAGAAACAGAAAAAGAAGTTGTCTTGGTCAAATTAAATCTCTTTAAGAATCAGGCATGACTGGTCTCTGGGAAAATTATGAAGATGCTAAAGTCTGGTCTCTCTCTCTCTCTCTCTCTCTCTCTCTCTCTCTCTCTCTCTCTCT
>MU174342.1:306655-333018 GCA_016696395.1 Antechinus stuartii
TCTCTCTCTCTCTCTCTCTCTCTCTCTCTCTCTCTCTCTCTCTCTCCCTTTAACTTTATTTTTTCAACTTTTTTTATTAGGATGGGAGATCTGTCTTTTCTTTCACAACATGACTTTTATGTTATGTTGTGATATATGCATGACATGTGAAATGTCTTGCATAAAAAATTTTAAATTAAGCTATTCAGAAAATAAATAACTAAATATTTGTTGAATTGAACTGAATAATGAATACTAGTTTTGCATCTGACTCTGATAATCTGAAAAATACAAGGTACATTAGTGACAAGATCTTCTCAGGAATCACAAGACCTTACTAGCCCCTCAAAAGATATGAAAATGGTGATTTGGTGGTGGTGATGGTAGTAGTGGTGATGATGATGATGATGATGATTCATATTTATGGATTGTTTTAAGATTTGCAACGTACTTTACTTGAATTATCTCATTGGTCATACAACCTAGTGAATACCTAGAGTTCTAAAAAGCTAGAGCAGAAATCAACAAAAGAATGAATTCCCTGGTAATTGAGCCAACTTAACTATCTAGAAAAAAACTGGAACTCCACAGCTATGAGAAATCAAAGAATAAACATCTGAATGAATGAATCAAAGAATGAAATGCAGTTGTCAGATTGCAATAGCTAAGTAACCCAACCTACCATGTGTTTGTAGGATACCTTTTGTCTTATAGAAAGTAAATCTGATCACCAGTCTAGAATCTCTCAGACTGGAAAGGAGTTATGGAATCTTAGGAGGTGCTCAAGAGATGTTTGTTGAATTCGTTACATTTTTTACATTTAATGACGAGATAGTCATGTGAAAGGATCCTCCACCTCTAAGTGAACTCAGTCTATAATCTTTTCATCAAGCCAAGAATTCCAACAAAAAGCTTCTGTGATTCAATTACAAATCCACATGAGAATAACATCTGATCCAAAGCCTAATTTGTTCTACTTAAGTCTGAGCTGTAATTGGACTACTGAGGATCATTTTTCATATTTACTAGAGACCACCCTGAAATGTAACAGCAGGTATCAAAGTAAACAACTGATGCTAGAGATAACTGGAAATAGTTGAAATATTCCCCAAAAAATAATGTGTAAAATATTCATCAACTTTATTCAGTCCTTGAATTTAACACACGAGGTCAGTTGAGCTTCCTGTTTATATTTGATTCACAAAAGTATATCCACAATAAAGGTCTCAGGATACCTAGAATGTGTGAAAAACAAAAATGACTCAGTCAGTCATTTTAAGAGGGAGATGGAAGAATAAGAAGCTGCTTTTTCTCTGGTAAGACATGACACTGCGAAGTTGCCTTAGAGTTATCCCAACTCCAATGCTCTCAAAGGGGATCACAATATGTTTTTTAATTACTGTTCTGTTCTCCACTATCTTAAATAAGGCAATTAAAACTATTTGGGGTCCTAACTGGAAGCAATATATGCCTATGATATATAGAAAGAAGATCTTAAAGAAGAGCTAAAACCCAAACTTCTTTCCATGGCTTCCTGACCATCACATTCAGGGTCCTTAAGGTTAAGAGAATCCAGTTCTGAAAGTTGTGCAGTTGAAATCTCTTCTAAAGTCCCCAAACAATACCTTTGTTCACTAGAACATATTGATTATAGATTGTTTTGAGCCTCATTATAATTATTTTTATGGTATATACCACAATGTAAGAAATAAGAATTTTCTGTATTCTCTTATAGCATTAAAGGAATTGTCAGGGATGCTGAGGCCCCCTAGAATTACATTAATTCTTCTATCATTTAACAAGCTTTTAAATATTTCAATACAAATATCACATACCATTCTTTCTGTTTGTTTCTTCTGAATTTCCCTTTCTCCAGGCTGAAAACTAAGTAGCCATTCACAGATCTGATCCCTCCACCAATTGTTGCCTGAGTTTTGACTTGCTCTATTTCCAGCCTGAGCCAAGTTGCCTTTCCTTTGGCAGCTCAGTGACCCCACACACTTGGGGGAACACCATAGCAAAACTGGACTTACCAATACCCAATTGGCTTTAGTCTTACTTTACCTCAGAATTCCCAAGCTCAAGTGATGCCTCTGTTTCAGCTTCTCCAGTAACAAGGTGAGGATGTCACTGCACTTAGTCTAAATCTGTTTGTTTGTTTTTCTTTCTTTCTTTTTTTTTTTGGCTGAGGTAATTGGGGTTAAGTGACTTGCCCAGGATCACACAGCTAGGAAATGTTAAATGTCTGAGACCAGATCCTAGATCTTTTTTTAACAATAAAAACAATCTACCCATGTTCTCTCATCCTATATTTGTAGTTTTTAACTAAATTTTTATTTCTCTTAAATTTCACTATCTGATTCAGACCATTTGTTCTAGTCAGCCTCTGATCTTTTTTGGATCCTGATTTTCTCATTTCAACTGTTAGCTCTTGCCTTCATGTCATCGAGAAATTTGACAAGTATTCCATCTATGTCTTTATTGAAATCACTGATAAAAAAAATTAAACTAGCAGAGAACCAGCATAGATCTCTGAGACATTCCAATGAATTGATCAATCAACCCACATGTATTAAGCACTTAGCATGTAGCAGACAGTAAATCAAACACCAAGGATGCAAAAAATAACACACACACACATATGATACATACAGAATTCTAACTTTCCTGGCTCTTTCTCACACCTCACCTTGTGGCCACATTTTTGGTGGGAAGATAACCTTTCCATGGTTCCCCTCCTCTCCATTCTGATCTGATTGTTAGTGCCTTCTTTCTGAGAATACTTTCTATTTACACTGTATAAGTTGTATTGGTGCCTAGTTGTTTTCTTTTTTTTTTATGACATTACATAAGCTAATTCTAGCATTTTTTAAAATTTAATTTAATTTATTTTTTTAATAACTTTTTATTGACAGAACCTATGCCAGGGTAATTTTTTACAACATTATCCCTTGCACTCTCTTCTGTTTTGATTTTTCCTCTCCCTTCCTCCACCCCCTCCCCCAGATAGGTGCCTAATTGTTTTCATATTGTCTCCCAATTAGAATGTGAGCTCCTTAAAAGCACAATATTTTTCCATTTTACCTTATCCTTAATTCTTAGCCTGGTAGTATACCAGGCACATAAAAGGTGCTTAAGAAGTATTTATTGAATGATTTATCTACAATTTAGAAGCACAGTAACTTTATAAATCAGGAGATCACTTTCAAAGCTTTGTCAAGTCATTAATAAGTATTCCAATTGTTCAACATGTTCTGAATCCCTAAGCTCTATTATTGTGGATTCCATGTAACTTGTCCACTGAAATACCAATACTTCAAAAATTTGGAATTTCAATAGTGTGGATATCTCTCTACTGTTATTAATTATAATCCCTCAAATTTCAATGATAATCTTTGGCTAAAACATTTGATTAATACCTATATTGAAACCCATGGATCAATCCATGGAAATTGGAACCCATGCATGTACATATACACATATGTGTGGTATATAGTATATGCAGATTATATGTGTGTATACATGTGTGTGTCACATGCATTGTGTGCATATGTATACATGTGTGTTGTTGTCATCATGATTTTTTTTTTCAGCCCTTTCAGGTATGTCTGACTCTTTATGACCCCATTTGGGATTTTCTTGGCAAAGATATTGGAGGGATTTGCCATTTCCCTCTTTAACTCAGTTTACAGATGAGGAAACTGAGGCAAACAGGATTAAGTGACTTGGCCAGAGCCTCACAGCTAGGAAGTGTCTGAGGCTAATTTTAAACTCAGGAAGATGAGCCTTCCTCACTCTAGCGCCAGCTTTCTATCCACTATGGCACCACCTGGCTGTTGTGTAGAATTGGACAATCCAGAGTCACCACTGTGATAAAGCAGATATTTTTGTAGTTGGACTTTATTGGAAGCTTTGGATGTGTTTAGGTCACAGTAGAATAGAAAAGCAAGATGCTCCATCAGTATGTCTTCTAATACACCAAAGATCTATTGTTTCACAGGCATAGGAACAGCCTCTCTCATTATACAGATTGCAAATCATTTATCTTAGAAAGTTGTCCAAGGCTCAGGTACATTAAATAACCTTTTTGTGGCTATAGTTAATAAAGGACTGGGGTATGATTTGCCTCCATGCCTTCCAAACAAAGGAAAATTAATAGGTTTTCATTAGAAGGGTTTCTAAAATCTCTATATCACATTTAACCTTTTTGTAAATATCATCATAATTATATTTAATCATTGGAGGAAAATATGTATTTCAGGAGCCCATCAGTGTTTAAGTTCTCCAAATACTATAAAAATATTTGCTTAACAAAGTAGCAGGACACAAAATAAATCCTCATAAATCCTCAGCATTTTTATACATCACCAACAAAATCCAAGAGCAAGAGATACAAAGAGAAATTCCATTCAAAATAACTGTTGATAGCATAAAATATTTGGGAATCTACCTACCAAAGGAAAGTCAGGAATTATTTGAGCAAAATTACAAAAAAGTTTCCACACAAATAAAGTCAGACTTAAATAATTGGAAAAATATTAAGTGCTCTTGGATAGGCCGAGCGAATATAATAAAGATGACAATACTCCCTAAACTAATCTATTTATTTAGTGCTATACCAATCAGACTTCCAAGAAAATATTTTAATGATCTAGAAAAAATAACAACAAAATTCATATGCAACAATAAAAAGTCAAAAATCTCAAGGGAATTAATGAAAAAAAAAATCAAATGAAGGTGGTCTAGCTGTACCTGATCTAAAATTATATTATAAAGCAGCAGTCACCAAAACCATTTGGTATTGGCTAAGAAATAGATTAGTGGATCAGTGAAAAAGGTTAGGTTCACAAGACAGAATAGTCAACTATAGCAATCTAGTGTTTGACAAACCCAAAGATTCTAACTTTTGGGATAAGATTTCATTATTTGATAAAAACTGCTGGGATAACTGGAAATTAGTATGGCAGAAATTAGGCAAGGACCCACACTTAACACCATATACCAAGATAAGATCAAAATGGGTCCATGACCTAGGCATAAAGAACAAGATTATAAATAAATTAGAGGAACATAGTATAGTTTATCTCTCAGACTTGTGGAGGAGAAAGAAATTTGTGACCAAAGATGAACTAGAGACCATTACTGATCACAAAATAGAAAATTTTGATTATATCAAATTAAAAAACCTTTGTACAAACAGAATTAATGCAAACAAGATTAGTAGGGAAGCAACAAACTGGGAAAACATCTTTACAATTAAAGATTCTGATAAAGGCCTCATTTCCAAAATATATAGAGAACTGACTCAAATTTATAAAAAATCAAGCCATTCTCCAATTGATAAATGGTCAAAGGATATGAACAGACAATTTTCAGATGATGAAATTGAAACTATTACCACTCACATGAAAGAGTTTTCCAAATCATTATTGATCAGAGAAATGCAAATTAAGACAACTCTGAGATATCACTACACACCTGTCAGATTGGCTAAGATGACAGGAAAAAATAATGATGATTGTTGGAGGGGATGCGGGAAAGCGGAGTTGTGAACGAATCCAACCATTCTGGAGAGCAATCTGGAATTATGCCCAAAAGTTATCAAAATGTGCATACCCTTTGATCCAGCAGTGTTTCCACTGGGCTTATACCCCAAAGAGATACTAAAGAAGGGAAAGGGACCTGAATGTGCCAAAATGTTTGTGGCAGCCCTGTTTGTAGTGGCTAGAAACTGGAAAATGAATGGATGCCCATCAATTGGAGAATGGCTGGGTAAATTGTGGTATATGAATGTTATGGAATATTATTGCTCTGTAAGGAATGACCAGCATGATGAATACAGAGAGGCTTGGAGAGACCTACATGGACTGATGCTAAGTGAGATGAGCAGAACCAGGAGATCATTATACACTTCGACAATGATATTGTATGAGGATGTATTCTGATGCAAGTTGATTTCTATGACAAAGAGACCTAACTGAGTTTCAATGGATAAATGATGGACAGAAACAGCTACACCCAAAGAAGAAACACTGGGAAACGAATGTGAACTATTTGCATTTTTGATTTTCTTCCAGAGTTATTTTTACCTTCTGAATCCAATTTTCCTTGTGCAACAGGAGAACTGTTCGGTTCTGCAAATATGTATTGTATCTAGGATATACTGCAACATATTTAACATATATAGGACTGCTTGCCATCTTGGCGGGGGGGTGGAGGGAGGGAGGGGAAAAATCGAAACATAAGCGAGTGCAAGGGATAATGTAGAAAATTACCGCGGCATGGATTCTGTCAATACAAAGTTATTATTAAATAAAATAAAATTTAAAAAAATATTTGCTTAAGATAATTGTATAATTATGCATGCATATATTGGATTTAACCTATCTCTTTACCATGTTTAACATATATTGGATTACTTGCTATCTAGGGGAGGGTGTGGGGGGAGGGGAGGAAATTGGAACACAAGGTTTTTCAAGGGTTAATATTGAAAAATTATACATGCATAGGTTTGAAAAGAAAAAGCTTTAATTAAAAAATGGGGAAAAAAGAAAGTATACAGCAGAAGACAAAAGAAAACATAGAAGGAAACAAAGAAAAGCTGGGAAGCTTTGAAAACAATGTATAGTATTTATTATATAGGCTTTCTTAAAATGGAAATTTATTGTTATTTTTTTAAGCCCTCTAATGGTCTGCTATGTACACAACATTTTTTTCTTTTCTCATTTTGTATTTGTTTAAAATAAAACTTTTTTAAAATAAAATAAAATTTACTAAAAAAAATTTGCTTAAAACATTGCCTTCAAATTTGTGTATTAGCATTTCTATGCTTGTTATTGATATAGGAATTTAAGTTGACAAATATCTGTCAGGCATTTAGAATTATTGACAAATACAAGAAAATCACATGTGAACTAACATTTGTAAATGCTAATATTTGTACATGTTCCCCAAATACTTCACAATGGAGTTAATAATATTTAGCTCCTCCTGAACTCTGCTGGAATATCCCCATGAGAGATAAAGAACTATTTGTTATTCATTTGAGAGTGTCATGCAACGTGAATCCCCAAATATGTCTTCACAGGAATTTGGTTTACATTGGGTGAACTTCCAATACGATTTCTCATATGTATCCTTTTATTCAATTTAAGCAGTTCTCATGCTATCTCAATAGAAGGAAGTACATGTTGACTTCTTTAGAAGAAATTTTAAGAAGAAAGATATTTGTTAGATAGGTACATAACATACATATTGCTTTGTACATGGTTTTGTCTTTCCAACTGTTTTCTAAAGGATTATCAGAAATAATGATAATTTCATCTTTCAGGAAGTAGAAGAAGCAATGAATGGAAATATTACTCTGGATCTGATTCTAACAATAGATTCTAATTCTAATTATTCTAATAATTCTAATTTTAAAAATTCTAATAATGAGGAGTTTGTTGATTAAATAAAAATGGCAGAAGCAAAGGAAAGAAATGGCCCCTCCATGTTAAAAGCTCTATTATGATAAGTGTAGAGAGGAAAATTGGTCATAATTTAATTTGTACCCTCCTAAGCTTTTGAAGTAAATATTTCAGAGAGTACAGATAAAAGATATGTGGAATCTTATTTTTTATTTTCCTAAAGAAAATCAGCTTGAGAGGGATAATATGCTCTTAAGAGTTAGGTTATGATGAAATAAACACATTATTCCGGTGATGAAGAAAGATGGAATCTGTCTAAAGATACCAGGGTGGGTTCATAAGCAACTAGTAGAAGAACTAATGCTTTCAAAGGATATGAAGAAGAGATAAAAGCAGAAGCAGATAACTAGGATGAGTGTAGATAATGTCAAGAATACACAAACCCAGAATAATTTGGAACTTGTGGTTAATGATGAAGACAATATAAAGATACTGATTAGCTATTTTGGATTGAATGGAACATCCAAAAAGATTAGGACAACTGCTTTGATTAGCTGGAGCAACAGAAAGTAGAACTTACTCAACTATTATTTCTGCTTCTATTTGTAATTATTTGTCCTTCATTGTTGGAGAGGACCAATGACATCACAATGTAATATCTTGACTTGTGGGTGGAGTGAATTAAATTTAAGTGAGGCAGAGTTGCACAAAGTCATCAGCCATTCTCTCTCTTCCAAACTCATCAAATTCCAGTGGCAGTACAAAAATTGGAATGACTGGTAATATCCCAATGGAGGATCTTGGTGCCTTCAATGTCTAAGTATATATATATATATATATATATATATATATATATTTACACTCAGAGTAAAATATATATACTCAGAGTAAATACCCCACTAATCTGTGAATGGAGGATTTATGGCCTGCTGGTTATTCCTCAACCATCTGCTAAAATGGTTCATCAGGGTGTTGCTACTTCTTCTGGGAGCCACAGTTGAAAGTTGGGTACCAGGCAGACAGCAAAAATGGTTCAGCAGCCCTGAAAGGGACTTGGCAAGTCTTCATACCAAAAGTGCTAGTCCTCCTTGAGCACCCATAGACTAAAGAGAGATTTGAAAGCCAAGGTAAGTAAGATGATGAAAAAGTATTTAGTTACCCACATTGAGCTCAAAGTATGTGATCTGGAAAAACTATATCCCAAAGCAGTGAAAGTACTTTGGAAAGTAATAGAAAATAAGAGAGATGCCATAGAAATAGAGAACAGTAAAAGTTTTAATAACTTATAAAACAGAACAAGAAAGCATTGTCCAATGAACTTGACTTTGATGACAAAATTATATTAAATGCATGATTTATGAACCCAGAAAAGAAAGTTTTGGCTACTGAAGTCACCAATAAGACTTAAGAGTCAAATGTGGCTTAATAAAAAAATCTCAATTACATTTTCTATTTTGAAAGTTTGCTTGACAAGCCTGACAAGTTGATCTCTGTTGTTATTACTGCTAATGTTACTCCTTCACAATGTTGACCCTGATTTTTGACCCTGATCTTTAATAGACATAAAACAGGGAAATGAATGCTACCAAAGGTGTTCCCCTTTATTGCAGAGATCTAGCACATAATAAAAACCAAGAAGGATTCCCTGTAGATGATATGATTGTCAAGATGCTCTGGTTTGTAGATGACATTAAACTTATTGTAGTAAGTCTTGAAATATTGTAGGATGCCTTAAATGATATGTCTTTAGACGCCAGAGAGTTTGCCTTAATTATCCACACAAGAAAAATCAAATGGATACCAAATGTTTGCTGTTCAGACTATAATATGCAGTTGGATGGACAACCTATACATCTAATCTATTGATGCACAAATAACCTCTATCAACCTCCCCTTCACTTCCACTCCCCTCGAATACACATGCATATCCATATGCTTCTTGCACAAACACTGAAAGAATAATGAATTAGGTCCATAAATGAACAAGGAAAAATGAAGAATTATGAGAAACAGTATCCAGTCTCTCAAGACAATCCCTCAGGAATAATAGTTAGCTGCCTTCTAGAGATCTGTCTGTCCCCCAATGAAAATGAGCTCTTAGGGTATACAACAAATATCTTTTCTGGTTCCCTATCATATATATCTTCTTCAGCCTATCTCATAAATGCAATAGATATCCTAATATATGAAGTATTGAACAAAAGGGCCAAACTCCTTGACTTAGCTAAATCTGTTCTTTCAGAATCTGCAGTTTTCTGTCTATAGACTCCAGAAGTCTTTATCCAAACTCCCACATATACTATCAGTCGGTTCCTCAGAAGGTATGTCCTTCTCAGGATTCTGGAAGTAACTAGAGTTTGTGGGTGATTTTTCTAATAATATCTGTTAAAGCCATCATTCTGGTATGGGTAATTCTGGTAATATCATTGCCAGTGATTAGTGCCTTATTATTAGCCAATTAATGTCAATTAGTTTTTACAAAGGAATATTTACTGAGAATATATGGCAAGAAGAGATGTACAAACGCATCCTCTCTGAATTGAAGAGGAATATAATATCCTCTATCCCAACTCAGTTCCTGGGAAGAATAGGCTCAAAATTAAAGTGGTGGCTGCCCCATCAAGTTCACTTCCAAATATAAATTACTGATAAACACTGCCATTCCCTTGCTTTCAGCTTCTTGGCATTTGGTCAAGTCACTTTTGACTTGAATCCCACAGGTTACTCAATGGAGCTGACTAGCAACCTTTAGAGAATTCACAAGATCCTGGAAATACAAAAAGGAGGCAATTTAATTCTAGACACAGACTGACTCAGATCATGTGCTTGAAGGTTAGCCCAGAAATTTACATGATAACTTTATTATATTCTTTAAAGGAATAGCAAGTTTACATAATAGATTTGTAGTTTATTATGCCATGTTATATAAATGCTTGTTTTATTCCATTAATTAAAAAAATAAGATCTGAGATTTTCCTCCCCTTTTATCTTTGTAGCTTTTCTTCCTTACAAAGTCACCCCTGATCTCAATAAATTCCAGTGACTCCCTATTCCTTTAAGTTTCCAATACAAAAACCTCCATTTGGTATCTTAAAGCCTTCCACATATATTTGTTTGCTTTTTTGTCTCTTTCATTAGATTGTAAATTCTTTGAAGAAAGATTTGTCTTTTGCCCTTTTTGATATCCATGGTGCTTAAAATTGTCTGATATATAATTTTGTTGTTAAGTTGTTAAATCATGTATGATTCTTCATGACTCCATAGACCATAGCACTCCTGGCTCTTCTATCCTTAGTTTTCAATGAAACAGAACCAAATGACACATTTCTTTCTCTGGATGCAGATAGTATCTTTCTTTATATGTCCTTTGTATTAATTTGGGTATTTATAATGTGACTTAGTTGCTCAAAGTTGATCTTGAAATAATATTGCTATTACTGTATATAACATACTTTTGGTTCTGCTCACTTCACTCTTCTTTATTTCATGCATTTTAGCCATGTTTTTCTCAAATCAACAAATTATTTCTTTTGGGACAGTAGTATATCATCACAACTGCATACCACAATTTGTTCAACTATTTCCCAACTGACAGGCATACCTGCAATTTCCAATTCTTTGACACAGCAAAGAGAGCTGCTATAAACATTTTAGAATGTATAAATTGTTTTCTTTTTTTCCTAATCATCTTGGAAAACAGACCAAGTAGTGGTATTAATGTATAAAGGACATAGGCAGTTTAATAACAATTTGGCAATAATTCCAGATTGTTCTCCAAAATGGTTGAACCAGTTCACAATTCCATCTTCAATGAATTAGTGTCCTAATTTTTCCACATTCTTTGCAACATTTGTCAGTTTCCCCTTTAATCATTTTAGTCAATCTAATAGGTATAAAATGATATCTCAAAGTTGTTTTAATTTGAATTTCCCTAATCAGGAATGATTTAGAGCATTATTTCAAATGATTATAATTGTTTTTTTATTTTTTTATCTGAAAACTGCCTTTTTTATCCCTTGACCATTTATCAATTGGGGAGTAACTTGTAGTCTTACACAGGGACAAAGTTCTTTATACATTTGAGATATGAGACATTTATCTGAGAAACTGTCTAAAAAATTTCCTTTCCCCCAGTTTTCTTGTACAAAGTCTTTTTAACTTAATATTGAAAGTATCCATTTTACACTTTGCTCTTTATCTTTAGTTTATTCATAAATTACCCACCTATCCATAAATCTAATAAGCAATATGTTCATCTTCTTCAAATTTTCTTGTAATAGCTCTATTTATATTTAGGTTATGTATTCATTTTGACCTTGCATGCTTTTGATAAGATACAACACACATTTCTATTAAAAGCACTTGAAAATATAAATAATTTTTTTTCTTAAATTGATTTTTAAAAAGCATTCATTTAAAACTATCAGCAAGCATTATTTGTAATGGTGATGAGCAAGGTATAATGTCCAGGCTAGCTTTCTGGAGGTCCTTCAGATAAGCCTTGGTTTCAGCAGGATAGACACCAATGGTCAGGAAAAGAGTCCAAAGTCTTTATTGTCTCTTTCACAATTCTCCTTCACAGTCCATGTCTGTCATTGTCTGACCCAGTCTCAATCAGTCTCAATCTGAGTCTGACTTTGTCCACAGCTCTCTCAGTCCTTAAATACTCTATTACAATCATACCATTACAGTATAATGAGTATAAGCCAATCTAGAGTGATTATATTATATCAAACTAGAATGATTATATCATTATATCAAACTAGAGTGATTATATCATTATATCATACTAGATATATGTGAACTTAGAGAACCATTATCTCATCAATTCCACTGAGTTAACACTTTGTTGTAAGTATTCTTGTTTCAAGTATACTTCTCCAGAGTTTTAGGTGTTCCTAGTAAGATCGAGTGTGAAATAAGGATGCTCAAAATAACCAATATTATTATTCAATATTGTATTAAAAATCCTAGTAATAGCAATAAGAGAGGAAGAGAAACAGAAGGAATAAGAAAGGGGAATTAAATAAACTATTTCTTTTTATAGATTGTATGATGATATACTTGGAAAATAATCCCAATGAAAATTTAAAAGTTACTTAATAGTTTTAAGCAAGTAACAAGATTTTTTTTTAATTTTATTTTATTTAATAATAACTTTATATTGACAGAATCCATGCCAGGGCAATTTTTTACAACATTATTCCTTGCACTCGCTTATGTTTCGATTTTTCCCCTCCCTCCCTCCACCCCCTCCCCAAGATGGCAAGCAGTCCTATATATGTTAGATATGTTGCAGTATATCCTAGATACAATATATGTTTGCAGAACCGAACAGTTCTCTTGTTGCACTTGTTGTTGTTGGAGAATTGGATTCAGAAGGTAAAAACAACTCGGGAAGAAAATCAAAAACGCAAATAGTTCATATTCGTTTCCCAGTGTTCTTTCTTTGGGTGTAGCTGCTTCTGTCCATCATTTATCCACTGAAACTCAGTTAGGTCTCTTTGTCAAAGAAATCCACTTCCATCAGAATACATCCTCATACAATATCGTTGTCGAAGTGTATAATGATCTCCTGGTTCTGCTCATTTCACTTAGCATCAGTTCATGTAGGTCTCTCTAAGCCTCTCTGTGTTCATCCTGCTGGTCATTGCTGACAGAACAATAATATTCCATAACATTCATATACCACATTTTACTCAGCCATTCTCCAATTGATGCGCATCCATTCATTTTCCAGTTTCTAGCCACTACAAACAGAGCTGCCACAAACATTTTGGCACATACAGGTCCCTTTCCCTTCTTTAGTATCTCTTTGGGGTATAAGCCCAGTAGTAGCTCTGCTGGATCAAAGGGTATGCACAGTTTGATAACTCTTTGGGCATAATTCCAGATTGCTCTCCAGAATGGCTGGATTCGTTCACAACTCCACCAACAATGCATCAGTGTCCCAGTTTTCCCGCATTCCTTCCAACATTCATCATTATTTTTTCCTGTCATCTTAGCCAATCTGACAGATGTGTAGTGGTATCTCAGAGTTGTCTTAATTTGCTTTTCTCTGATCAATAGTGATTTGGAACACTCTTTCATATGAGTGGTAATAGTTTCAATTTCATCATCTGAAAATTGTCTGTTCATATCCTTTGACCATTTATCAATTGGAGAATGGCTTGGTTTCTTATAAATTAGGGTCAGTTCTCTATATATTTTGGAAATGAGGCCTTTATCAGAACCTTTAACTGTAAAGATGTTTTCCCAGTTTGTTGCTTCCCTTCTAATCTTGTTTGCATTAATTTTATTTGTACAAAGGCTTTTTAATTTGATATAATCAAAATTTTCTATTTTATGATCAGTAATGGTCTCTAGTTCATCTTTGGTCACAAATTTCTTTCTCCTCCACAAGTCTGAGAGATAAACTATCCTATGTTCCTCTAATTTATTTATAATCTCGTTCTTTATGCTTAGGTCATGGACCCATTTTGATCTTATCTTGGTATATGGTGTTAAATGTGGATCCAAGTAACAAGATATAAAGTAAATACACAAATCATCAGCATTTCTATCACAAATAAAACTCTGCAAGAGGAGAATGTAAGGAATACCTCATCTAAGTAACTCTAGACAGTATTAAATACTTGCAAAAAGAAAGAAAATATATGAGTAAATATTTTTTAAAACTTTTATACAGATAAAATTGGAATTAAATAAAGAAATATTAATATTAAATAAGAGACAATATAATAAAAATGACAGCTTCACCTGAACCAATTTATAAATTCAATGCACTCCCTATTAAATTATTAAAAAAATATTTTTTTGAATTAGAAAAAGTAACAAAATTCATTTGGAAGAACAAAAGGTAAATAATCGAAGGAACTAATAGAAAAAAATGTAAAGGAAGGAGGTTTAGCAATACCAGAATTTAAACTATATTGTAATGCATTAACTATCCAAACTATCCAGTCCTAAGAAATAGAGAGGTAAATCAATGAAACACAAAATTTACAGCAGCATATAAATATAGGAACCTTGTATCTGACAAGTATAAAGAGGAGATTTGGGGATTAAAATTCAATATTTGATTTAAAAATTATTGGGAAAATGGAAAGCAGTAAGGTAGAAATTGGACATCATATTTATTGCTTTTAATAATACCATTATATTCTACTACATTAATGTACGTGGAGAGGGACTAGATTTATGATTTAATTGATATAAGGAAGTCTCGGATGAGAAAATTTCCTTTCCTAATGAATATTGGTACTTTCTTTACCACACACAGCCTTAGACAATTACCTAGTCCACTGAGTGATTAAGTAATTTACTCTGGGGTCACACAGCCAATAGGTATCAGAGATGAAATTTGAACCCAGGTCATTCTGGTTCCATAGCCAGTTCTCTATCCATTGTACCACACTGTCTTTCTATTTGAATGTATAATAACTTATTTAGTCCTCTTCCAGCTGTTAGAAATATATAACATTTCCAGGGTTTTGCTACTGAAAGTAGAACACAACTATGAATATTTTTGTACCCAGACGTCCATTTCTCTTTTTTTTTAATGATGTTTTGGGAATAGAGTCCCAGCTGGATAAGCTTTGTAACTCATTGTGTATTTCTTTTCAATATGTTTGTATAAGGGTGCAGCAAATGTGAGCTATTTTGATGTAACTCTTACTTAGAAATAACTATTAAAAGAGCTACAGAGGTTTTAATGCTGCACAAAACTCTAAGGTAATTTAACCTCTATTCACTGAAGTCGGATGGTCTGCATTTTCTAATTTTGTTCATAATAACTCAGAATATTTGGCACTTTGAGTTCTACAAAGAGCTGTCATCACAGCAACCTGTGAGGACAGGGAATGTGGCTATTATAATCCCTGTTTTACAGAGGAAATAAGTCACTAAAATGTAGGTACATTTAAAGATCAGAATCACAAAAAAAAAAAAGTCCAATGCATTGAATACATCTACAGATTTCATTCTTTAAAAGTCTTAATGAAAGTCAAGAACATTTCCATGTTGACTCTTCTCCAAATTCAAAACTTTTAAGTAGAATCCATGTGTCAGCTGGCGTATATGTACTCACTACCTGCCTACATAACAGAATTTAAAAAAAAAAATCATAATTGAAGGAAATGCTAAATTTCAATTTGATGTTAATGAAAAGAGAGATGCAATTATTTTTCTATCCTCTGAAATCTATCTATTGATTTGTTGAATGTTTATAAATCCCAAGCTAAAAATTCTTGTCTTTGGGCTTTCAAAAAATCTGCTTCTAAAGATAGATTGACAGTGCTCACGGATTGTCTTTTCCTTCAGTATCCCAACCCTTCCTTCCAGCGTGTTTATGACCTGTTTAATTGGACTTCCTTCCTCAGATGATATCTTGGTTCTTTCAGTCTTTCTTTTCATAGTTGCATTTCTCTGTGCTCTGAGAATGTCTTTACTAAATGCATCCAGCCTGATTTTCCAGAATAGTTTCCCCTTTCCCAGTTGCCAAGTACTATTCAGCTGAAAGACATGGATTGAACTTGACTAGATCTAATTCTGATTCTGTTACTTACTATCTGTGTATCCTTGTTGGCTATTTTTGTTGACTATACAACTATAGATTTGGATTTCTAAGGTCCTTTTTAGCTCTGAATCCTCTAATCCTCTGAAAGATTTTGTAATCTCAGGGAATCCTTTCTATAACTAAATTTGACCATTTCTGCCTGAGCCTTATGCTGTTTTTCACAGTCCAATATCTTCTGGTTCAGTTAATTATTTGAATCTTGGGTTCTTAGGGATATGGCATCACCTAATTAGTGATCTACTAGATCAGTGATCTTCAAAATAATTATGATACTGCTCTCTATTAGTAAAAATAAAAATAAAAAAATTTAGTACTCACTTCCAATATATACATATATATTCATAAATTACATGTATAGGGGTGTTTCTAATCAATTTATTTTAATAGTTGGTTTTAACAGCTAAAAAATACTTCATAAAGACATATAGTTACAAGAGAAGTACATCTTTGAGCTTCCTAAATCATTTTTAATTTTATCTAAAATTTTCATTGAAATTTGATTAATGAATTTCCACCTTCCCTGATGTCAATCAGTTGTTTAAAAAAAAAAACTAATCTAAAAGTATCACATTTTTATATTTTTAACAAGTAGTTTAAAAACAGACTGAAACTCTTTGTTTAAAAGATTTTAAATTTGATTTAATTGATCTTAAAGATTCTTTTTCCAAGTTGGAGTATGCAGATAAGAAGATTTTATAGGTGACATAATTTTTGGCAAGAAAATCACAGAACAATGGAATCATTTCCAAATATCTATTTTCTTTTTTTCCTCAACAGTATTTTATTTTTCCAAATATGTGTGAAAATAATTTTCAACATTCATGTCTGTAAGAATTTGTGTGCTAAATTTTTTCCCTGCCCCCCTCCGACTCCTTTCCCAAGACAGCAAACAGATTTCAATATGTTAAACATGTATCGCCCTTCTAAATCAAATGTCCATTTTCAAAATGCTTTCTCCTTAGCCTGTTTATTTTTTCTTTATTGCACTGAATATGGTGATTTTATGAATGTACATAATATAGAAGTCTGGGCTTCTTCCCACTACTTTAGGCGTGCTTTGGGACAAGGATGTGAATGGAGCCATGGGATTTTCAGTGTAAGCACATAGGCTAGGGATGGAGGCTTCTCAGTGGTAGAATTTCTTTTTTGGCTGGGGAAGAAGATTCATGACTTTCCATTTTTTTTCCTTGGAAACCAAGTAGACCATGAGGTCTACTACATGATTGCTATAACCATCCTCATTATCATATCAGGAAATGAGATTGGCAACATGGTCATTTAGAGCAATGACAGCATCAAATCAAAGATAGAAGAATGTGTGCTACTATTAAGTCACAGGTACACATTGGTCCTCTGTGTAGTTCAAAATTCTCTTCAAGGGTACCTCTGATTTTTACTTAATCACTTTCATTGTATTTGACAGATTTGTCCAGGCGACAGGTCAAATACACAATAAATACATTTGAAATAGGAACATGAAAGACCATGTCTGTGAGCTTGTCATTCATCTCAGGTATGATGTTCCTTACAGCCTTGGCAGCTCCAATGGAAGCAGGAATGGTGTTTTGGGGTGTGGTAGGGTGTGGGGTGGTCTACTATCTTCTGGTATCAGAAATAGCATGGATAGTAGCCATGAGTCTTTCCACAATGTTAAAGTTGTCATGAATGACCTTGGGCAAGGGGGCCAAGTAGTCAGTAGCAAAAGAGACATTATTGACAATGTTAATGGAATAATCACATTTCTCATAGTTCACTCCCATTATGAATACTGGGGCATCAGCCAAAGGGGCAGAGATAATGACCCACTTGGTTTCACCTTTCAAGTGAGCCACAAGCTTTTCCACAGAGGTAAAAACACCAGTGGGCTCTACAATATACTCATATCTAGCATCTCCCAGTGAGGAGATTCCACTCCTGGAAGATGGTAATGGTTTTTCCACTAATGACCAGTTTTCCATTTTTAGCCTTGACAGTGCCCTTGAACTTGCCAGGGGTGGAATCAAATTGCAACATATAGACCATTTGGTTAAGGACAATGAAGGGGTCATTGATGCCACAATATGACCATATGTGTTGATTCCAACCTTCACCATCTTGCTTCAGGGATGCAATCATAGTACCAAAACTGGAGAAGAGTTGAATCATAGCCTGTTTCTTAAAAAAAAAAAATGCTTTTGACTCATAAAAGGTCATATCTCATTAAAAGGTCATATTTGTCCAATATTTGAGACATATGGGGAACTAGGAAAAATTTAGAATTCCACACATCATTTTCCATTGGAAGTGGTCAAAGGATACAAACAGACAAATCAAAAAATATGAACAAACAATGAAAAGAATCTCAGAATACTGACAACCACTTGAAAGATTATTCAAATTTTCAAATAATGAGTGAAATGCAAATCAAAATAATTCATTGTTTTCATCTTACATCCCCATAAATTGACAAAGATTACAAAGAATGATTATAGAAGATGTCAAAGGAGTTATGAAAAAGCAAATACACTAATATACTGCTAGTAAATTTGTGAATTATTATAATTATTTTAAAAAGAAATTTGAAATTAAGCTGATAGTGACTAACATATGTGAGATCTAATATGAATAAACTCTAACTAGGTCAAGGATAGAATGAAATGTCTAGTATGTACCAAAACATATTTGTAAGTAGTATAGGAACAAGAATGGCTATTCCATTTGTATTGTATAATTGTGATAGAATATTACTGTCATAAGATATATGAAAAAACATACAAATCAATTTACACATAAATATACAAAAATTTACACATAAATGGATGTTAAGTAAAGTTAAAATGAAGAATTTATATATTTGAGTGTGTGTATATATATATATATATATATATATATATATATATATATATATCCATCCATAGGCAAATAGAGCAAACTTTGAAATAAAGGATTTTTTTGGATGAATAAAATTGGTTAGATAAGTAAATAAAGAAAACTTAAAAGCAAAGAAGACTTAAATATACTGATACTAAGTATAGTATGCAAAACCAGAAAAATATATGAATAATGGCTACAACAAGGAAAATGGGGAAAAAATGAAAACAACAAAATCAAAACTGAACTCTGATTCATTGCATGATCAAACATGGCCACAAAGAAGAAATATGAGAATGCATTTTCTTGATTGATGTATTTATTAGTTTTGCTTAATCATTTTTCTTTCCTCTTATAAAGTATATGTTATACTTACAAAGTTATATATGTTATAAAGTATAATTTATAAATATAAAAGCTCTTTTGGGTAGAAGAGGGAAAGAAATATATTTAGAAATACAAATGATGTTTCAAAACCTTTTTGACAATTTTTTTATCACCTTTGCCTTGAAGGTACAATATATGTGTGTTTGAATATTTGCTATGTGATATACTACTGATAACAACTTATCTTCACAGCAAAGGTAGCAATTTATCATGTTGTAAAAGAAAAATTGCAGCAATTTTAAGTATGATAGTTCCTTTAAGCACTTTGCCAGGAGATAACCAGAGATAACTCTCTATGTGGGAGAAAATGTTGGCCTATGTAATCTTTTGAGCATAAATGTTTTTGAAAGGTTTTTTGTTTGCTTATTTGTTTTTGTAGCACTTACAAAATAAATAAATCATGGTGAAATATTTGCATTTTTCCCAATACTTGAACCTGTGACTCTGAACATTTTTTGTACATTATACACCTTATCTCAATCTTTTTTTTTCAAATGCATATTTCATTCTTCCTGTTTATTGTCAATGAATTCAGGAATTCATTTGTTTGTAGATATTGAAACCAGGCCATTGAATCTATCATACACTCTAATGGATCTGTGATTTCACTGACTTGGAAGTTCACTGCAAAGATCAAAGAATTCACGAGCATTTATTAATGCTTTGCTAAGGTCTGTGCTAAGTGCTGGAAAAACAAAAACAAAAAATGAAACAGCTCTTGAGATGCTTAGATTCTCTTAGAAGAGTAAGTAAGAGATATGAAAATAAGCTAATTGTTGTCAGATCACATTGGGAATTTTGATCCACACACTTGGTCTTTGAATTTTTCAGTAAAGACCCATTTCAAAGCCAGAGTCTAGCTTGTGAATAAAGCATGCAGTCTCACTCACTGTTGGTCAAAAAAACCCTGCTGGTATATGTTTCTAGTTTCTGGCGACCATTACTCCCCTGGGGCAGGACAACTATATGTTTAAATGATGTAATGGATACTACGATGAACTTGGAATCAGGAAGACCTTGCTTCAGATGCTGTGCCTCAAATGCCAGGCAACTATTCTAATCTTTCTGTCAGTAGGCAATTATCTTTTTTAAATGCTTTCTGTGTACCAGATATTATGCTAAGCCCCGAAGATAAAAAAACCAAACAAAAAAACCCAAAAAAAACCCAAAAAAACAAAAGAAAAACAGGTCTTGACCTGGAGGAGTTTACATTGTAATGGAGGTGCTCACAATGGGACTTAAAATCGGTGTCTATTTTCTTCTTTATAAAATGAAGATATTTTTGACACAATGATCTCAAAATTACCTTTCTACACTAAATTTAAATAATCCTCTGATAATACAGATTCTAGTCATGCAAATAACAGTAGATTATATTTATACTCTTTTCATACATAATTTTGTTTGTCTTATAGTAACCCTAAAAACACTAGAAAAATAAATATTATCTTATTTTATGGTCAAATAGGTGGAGTAATAGATAGAGCATTGACCCTAGAGTCAGAAGGACTTGTGTACAAATCCAACCTCAGATACTTTCTAGCTATATGACCCTGGGCAAGTCATTTTATTCTAGATTTGTCTCAATTCTTTACCTATAAAATGACCTAGAAAGGGAAATGGCAAACCATTCTAGTATGTTTGCCAAGAAAACTTCAAATGGGGTAACAGAGAGTCAGATATGACTAAAAATGAATGAAACATCTTATTTTATTGATAGGGAAACTAAGGCACAGAAGAGGTACATGACATTACCATAATCACAAATCTATAGGTGACAAAGCTAGGCTTGGAATTCAAACCCTCCTTACTCCAAGCTCAGTATTCTTTCTATTACTTTATAGCATCTCCATGTACCTCCTGTTTATAACTCCAGCAATGTATTTGTGTGTATCATAGGTCATTCTGACATTTGCTATCTCCTGGCTGCTCAGCTCTTAATTATTAAGGGTCTGCCACCCCTAAAGTACTTTTCCCTCTGAAAAAAAGCAGAGAGTGAGAATCCTGGGAATTTTTAGCTTCTTAGCCCATTAAATATTTATAAAATACTAAATAAGAAATGAAATGTTTTGATAAAAATCTGACAATATCTTTAATAATGCTTCCAAATTCACATTCCTGGGTTACTACCTAAGCAATGGAAAGCATCTTCTTCCATAAAACTGCTATCATTTAAAGTTTATATAATTACTTCCTTCTCCTTTGAATCTAGAAGGAGATAATATGGTTTATTTGTATGAATACTAACAGAAATTAGTACAGGAAAAATACATAAACTTTGAAGTTGATGAAAACTATTTGTCCTGGGCTTAAAGGCTCAATTAGGACAAAATTAAACTTAGTTTCTTTTCATACATTAACATTACAATGAAGCAATAGAATTTAGATAAACTATAAAATTATCAATATAGAATTTGAAACATGGTAATTTGGTGAAATTAAGTTACTATTTTGTTGGGATGAGTACTTATTCCTTTAACCAATATAGAAGACAACTCTATCTATATCTCCTTCTGTGCTACTCTTGTCCATTTTTTTCTTCCATAAGAAATTTATGCGAAATTCTGGAGTCCTCCCTCTCTTTTCTCCCCAATATCTTGGGAAATAACAACACATTGCTTGGATTGCTAACTAGCTACTTTTTATTATCATTAAATGACTAATCCACTTCCTTTCCATTAATAATTGCCCTGTGATGTCATTGATCCTCTTTGAAAATGAAGGAAAAACAACAATCCTTGAAAAATAGTACAGAAAGGGAGCTTGGAGATGATATAATCCAAAGTCCTTATTTTACTGATACATATTGTAAAACAAGAATTTTTATTAAGACTATTGTTTTAGCTACTGGGAAAATTGGAAAGTAGTATGGCAGAAACTAGGCATTGACCCATACCTGACATCATATACCAAAATAAAGTCAAAATGGGTTCATGATTTAGACATAAAGAGTGATATTATAAGCAAATTAGAAGAACAAAGGATAGTTCACCTCTCAAATCTGTGGAGAAGGAAGGAATTTGTGGCCAAAGAACTGAGCTCATTATTGAACATAAACTAGATAATTTGGATTATATTAAGTTAAAAAGTTTTTGTACCCCCCCAAAAAAAAAAACTAATGCAGGCAAGATCAGTAGGGAAGCAAAAAATTGGGAAAACATTTTTACATTCAAAGTTCTGATAAAGGTCTCATTTCTAAAACATATAGAGAATTGACTCAAATTATAAGAATTCAAGCCATTCTCCAATTTGAATTCAGGTCTAGCACTCTATCCATTGTACCACTTAGTTGTCCAAAAATGTTGCATATTAAAATGCATCAATACATTTGTAAATTATATAAAATGTGTCTTTATCAATAATATCATATCAAATAATCAACATATAACATTTTAAATAATATTAGGCATTGGTCAGAAACAAGGAAAAATTACTTTTTGTTTCCCATAAATCTAGAGATCCTGAAACCTCAAGATCACTGGAACAGAATGGACAGTGAAGTTCTGATAGAATCAATATTAACTATTATTAACTAAATCCCTGGCCTAAGACTGCTTTGCAAAGGGCCTATGAACCTATAGAGTTATATTTTTTCAGTACCTATGACATTGTCTAAATTTTTATTTCATAAAGGCACTGAGAAGGAAATAGCATGTTAAGCTTGTTAAGGTTAACCTCCCTTTGTATATGGGACTTTAGGGACTCAAGAAGCAGAGTAGGTAGTGCTGAACTTAGAAATCAAAAGATCTGGGTTCAAATCTCCTTCTACTTACTGATTATGTGACTAAGCTCACTTAATCAGTTTCCTCTTCTAAAAAACTAGGATAGTAATCCTCTTACAGGGGAGTCAGAATGTGACCCTTTGCAAGTCATTTTGACCTGTTTGTCTCAGTTTCCTTAACTGCATAATAGAGTGAGGGCTAGGAATTGGAACTGTGATTTCATTGGCATAGTAAACTTCCCCCATCATCTCAGATCAGTGCCTTTCTCTGTAAGTTATAATCTTAGAAAGACACTTGGAGAATTGAAAGCTGATGTATCTTTGTGGGTGTCTGAAGATTTGAACCTATGTCTACAGGAGGAAGAGGAAAAAAAGAAGAAAGAGGTGAAAAAGGAGGAAGAGATGGAGGAAGAGAAAGAATAAAGAGGTGAGGAGAAGAAAGAAGAAGAGGTAAAGAAGGAGGAGAAGGAGGAGGAAAAGAAGGAGAAGGGGAAGAGGAAAGAGGAAGAGGAGGTGGAGTAAAAGAAAGAGTAGGAGGAGGAGGAAGAGAAGGACAAGAAGAAAGAGAAGAAGAACTATTTATATAGTATATTTAAGATGTGCATTTCTAATCACTAAGTAGAACAAAAAAAAAGAGAGAGAGAGAGATTTCTTTCCAGGAGAGAATTTGTGGGCAAGATATGGGGACTAAAAGCATCTGTTGCCTGGGACGTGGAAAGAAATTTACTAAAACTTAAGAGGTGGTAGGAAGAAGAAAATGGTAAGTCTAACAAACACAAATTTAACCCACCAATTTTGATGGATTTGGCTTTGTACCCAGGAAGAGGACACTGAATTTAAAATCAGGAACCCTTGATTCAAAGCCTAGTTCTGATGCTTATTAGATCTGGGACTATGGGCAGCTCATTTAATCTTTCTCAGCCTTAGTTTCTTTAGCTGTATAATAATAATTGTGCTACCTATCTCCCAGAGATGTAAGAAAAAATTCTTTTTAACTTTAATTCCTACAGAAATGTGAATTATTCCTCTCTTAAGCCTCATACCACCATGTTCTTAGGACAAGTCACTTAATCCTGTTTGCTTCAGTTCTATGGTCTGTAAAATGAGCTACAGAAGGAAATGGCAATGAATATCATATATTTCTATTATTTATCTTGTGAAGGGATTTAAAAAAGAGATCATGCTTTGTTTGAATCTTTACAAATTGTTAAGTCATTAGAGTTGATAGAGACAATAATTATCTAATTTAGCATGGTTCAGTATCCTTGATCTGATCTTACAAGATGTTTTAGGCCAGAACCTGAAACAAGGTACTAAGTAGAACTAATTGATACAATGCTGGTGTTCACACCTTTACTCACTGGAGTTCACACGTTTGGGAGATTTCAGGGTTTAGTATGAGATATCCGAATTCACACCTCCTTTGAAGCTCTTAGGGCCAGAGAGCACTATGGGAGATATCCCACTCTCTCAGATATAAGAAGCAGACAGAGGCCCAGTTGAGAGTTCAACTGAATTAGATTGAGAGGGAAGCGTCAAGTGAGTTCAGCCAGGAGCCTTCTCTTGGAAGAGAATTACTTCGGAACATTGACTGGGGTCAGAGAGGAGCACTCTGGGAAGAAGCCCACAAACCCTCTCTCAGAGGCAAAATAGATTCACCTTTGTCTGGCTGGAGGCTGAAGGACAAACTTTTGGATTTAGAGACATTCGGAGAGAGCTCTTGGAATCAAGCAGAGAGATAGGCCTCTAAGCTAACTGGGATATATTGGAGGCAATAAAAGATCTGAACTTTTATCAACTGGCTGCATTTGGGGTAATTATTGATCTGAACTGATACTAAGGCTGCCTCCAGAAAACTTCCCTGAGAAACCTTCTCCCCCAGAGAAAATCATTATATTATATTATAAAGAAGAAGAACCCAACAATGCTTTATGCAAAGGGATAAACAAGGAGGTTAACAAAAGAAAAGGAAGAGATGTGGAGTTTTCTTATCAAGAGATTGACATGATCAGACCTGGGCTTTAGAGATATCAATTTGGCAGCTATGTGGAGAATTCTCTACTCAGTTATACTGCTTTCAAAACATGGCATGGCATATATGGATTTCCTTGTGTAAATATAAAAAGTATAAAGATATAATGTCTTGGTAACTCTATCTCCATTCGATTAACAAGTTTTTTATATTTTGTATTCCATTTATAGTCAAAATACTTATACTTTAAATTCCATTTTTCTGGAGGCAATAAGAATAAGTATTAAAGACTGACTTGGTCTTATATTTCTAGGTGATACTCATTTTTTTCTCATAAAAGATAAAATTCACTGTGACTAAAATCCCTACTAGGTTTTACCAGTAGATTCTATCCTATTTTGTATCATTATATAATATTGACAAATAGGAAATTCCCCAGTGTTTTAACTCCTTGAACTCTAGATAATTTATTCCCAACTCCCCATTACCTAAATGTGGGATAGAAGAAGTTGCTTAAAATACAAGTACACTAGTGGTGTTTGGCCAAGATGGTTCCCAGGTTGGAAGGAAGGTCTCCCTAACATTAGCTCTCACATTGTTTATTCTTTGTTTCTGAAGAGGACTAATGATATAACAGATTGATGTTTTGACTGGTGTTAAGAAATTTAGATAAGGCAGAGTTGCACAAAGTTATCATTTCACATTTCTATTCCAGTAAAATCTTGAAGTTCCCACCAAACTGAATAACAATCAAAAAATTTAATAAGATAAGAAATGATGAGCAGGCTGATTTCAGAAAATCCTGTAAAGACTTACATGAATGGATGCTAAATGAAGTGAGTAGAACCGTGAGAACACTGTATACAATAACAGCAAGATTATGTGATGATCAACATTAACTTAGCTCTTTTTAACAATGAGACACTTTAGGCCAATTCAAATAGACTTGTGAAGGAGAGAGACTCATCTGCATCCAGAGAAAGGACTATGGAAACTGAATGTGGATCAAAGCATAGTATTTTCACCTTTTTGTTGTTGATGATGTTAGTTTACTTGTTTTTTTTCTTTCTCATTTTTCCCTTTTTTGATCTTATTTTTCTTATGCAGCATGATAAATGTGGAAATATGTTTAGAAGAACAGAATATGTTTAACCTACATCAGATTGCTTCCTGTCTAGGGGAGGGAAAGGGAGAAGGGAGGGAGAAAATTTTGGAACATAAGGTTTTGCAAAAGTTCATGTTGAAAACTATCTTTTCTGAGCAGAACCAGGAGATCATTATACACTTCGACAACGATATTGTATGAGGATGTATTCTGATGGAAGTGGATTTCTCTGACAAAGAGACTTAACTGAGTTTCATTGGATAAATGATGGACAGAAACAGCTACACCCAAAGAAGGAATACTGGGAAATGAATGTGAACTATTTGATTTTTGATTTTCTTCCCGAGTTATTTTTACCTTCT
>MU174342.1:333118-384217 GCA_016696395.1 Antechinus stuartii
AAAAAAAAACTATCTTTTCACATATTTAGAAAAAATTGTTATTTTAAAAAATCCAATAAGAAACTGCAAAATCATCTTCCACTCTAGAACTGACAAAAAGCTGGCCAAAGTCTCAAGAAGGAGAAACAGCAAAGTGATGAGAGAAGGGGTATATTTAATCTCCAAGAATCAGTCTCTACTAACAGCAAGAGTTTCCCTGAGTCTAGGGTATACAAAAAGCCAAAGGGTAGAAACTGTGGTAGGGATCAGGTAGGCACCACCTAATGTGATCACTAGCTAAAGGTCTCCTAATACTTAATCCTGAAATACCAGAAAAAATCCTGAAAAACCAGACCTCTGCATCCAGAGCACTGAATCCCCAAAATTAAAGTTAAGTGTAAAACCCCGAGGGACCCAGGATGACATCAAACTGGACCTGACCACCCCACCCAAACACTCAGTGGTATAGAGCCTGGCCATTGCACAAAGGCCCAGTTCAAGAACCAAAGCAGTAAAATATGATTAAAATAAAATAAATAATATCCCCAAACAAAAGTTATTATGACTGGAAATCCATAAAGATCACAGGAGATGCAAAGGAAAATAAATTGATTTTCCAAAAGGACCAGCTGAATACGTAGATGACATTAAAAATTAAGAATAAAATAATAAATAAAGATAAATAAAAACTCTTGTGGAAAGAAAAGGGAGGAGAATAAGTAGCTGAGAAGAAAAATTGGTAAATCTGATTCTAAAAATGTAATTCCTCCAAATTAGATTAGACCAAATTAAAAAGGTGGTGATGGGAAATAATACTGGAGAAGGAATAGTCACAAGTAAAACGTAGTCCTGATCCTAAAAGGAAAATTAAAAAGTTGTGGAAAAGAAAATAACTAGAATCTAAGAAGGAACCTTAGGTCGATTTTTAGATAATTAGAGAATAGCTAAACAAATCATGGTATGGGTATGTAATTGATTTTTTTGGGCATAATAAGAGACAATTTCAGAGAATTCTAGGCAATGGGAGCTGACAAAAAGGTCAAGGAATAAGCATTTATATCATGTTTACTATATGCCAGGCAATGTGTTAAGAACTTCTGCAGATATTATCTCATTTGATCGCCACTATAACCCTGTGAGGTAGGTGCTATTATTATCCCCACCTTATAGTTGAGAAAACTGAGACAAAAATTAAACAACTTGCTTAGCATCACATAGCTATCAGGTATTCGAAATCAGGTTTTCCTGAGTGTTTTATCTACTCTACCACTAAGTTGCCTTGAAAAGGACAAATGAAAAGAGAAGTAAACAGAACCAGACAATCAGTGTATACAAGGACAATAACAATGTGAAGAAATACAATTTTAAAAGAATTAAAGACTCTGATTGACTCATTGACCAACCATATCTCCAAAAGATTTATTATGAATCATATAATCCAACTTCCGATAGAGAGGTAATAGGCACAAGGTACAGAAATGTACATTTTTGGACATGACCATTGCCTGAATTTGTTTTGTTTGATTATGCTTATTTGTTGCAAATTTTTCCCTCTCCCTTTTTCTTTTCAGTTAATTGGAATTCAGGGCCCCTTAGGAAAGGAGAAAGTATTAATACCATTACTTACCTTATCCCCCAAAAAGGAATCCATCCTAACCATCTTTAAAATGCACAGAAGAAAACAGAAGCAATCTCAAAAGGAAACACAGAAAAGCAGTTTTAAAAAGTTTTTAAAAGCAATCTATAGAATTTTTAATAAAAAGTAGTGGAAATCAGATTCGTGGTTTAATATAGAATTCTCTTTTTAAAAAATATGTTCTGTCAACCAACCAGTCAATTTAATGGAGGAAAGGTAAAATGTACTATGTCTGCTGTCCAAAGCCCATCCTATACCTACATTAAGAGATGCTCATCCCAAGTTACCAAAGGATCACAAGATCATAAGATTTAGATCTTCAAGGGACCTAAGAGACCTTTGAGTCCCAAACTCTAATTTTACAAATGAAGAAACTGAGACAGAGAGAGCCAAAGTGATTTTTACATAGTCTTATAGCTAATAAGGGAATGTTTTGGCTATAGCAATTCTTGAAGACTATCTACTAAGATTACAGAGAAGCTGTGATTTTCTCTTTGGAGGGAATATTTGCATTGATTTAATTAAGGATTTCAAAAATATCTAAGGGGATGAATTATAGATTTCTAAGACTTTAAAAAAAAAATTAACATTAGCATCCCTCATATTATATCTGTTCATCCAGACATTATACAGAGCCATGGGGACTTGATTACAGGACAAAAAAGGAAAAAAGAAAAGTATATGGATGAACAGATAGAAATTGAAGCAGAAATATGACTTCAAGAGATAGATGCAATGACTAAGGTCAGAGAGAGATGTCAGGGAGACACAGAAACTTCAGGCTTTGCCTATCGGGTTGAGTAGCTGAGCTGCTCTTTTATTAGTTGGCCATAATGAGAAATATAAGAAAACTCCTTCAAGTGACCCAGCACAGAATCAAGAAGGTATTCACTTTGGGGGGCATTCCAGTTAATAATGGGTCCTCTTCATCATATCTAAGAAGGGGTCACAGATTCTTTAGGACAAAGGTTCTTGAGTTACAGAGTTATTCTTTCCTCCCTTGATGATGAACACTGCTACACATGAGAATTGAGCATCAGTTTCAAATTGTATTGCATTGCCTCTATTCCTTTGCCATGAAAAAATAAACAAAGTTGAACTGAATTCTCCCAAGAGAATTTCTGCATCAGAAGCAGCTTATCTACTTCTGGGGACTACCAGAATTTAGGAGAGATTGCAGAAGCACAGCCAAGCTGTAAATATTTTATTATGTTTTATTGTGTTATTATGTATTTTTCTAATTTTGATTGATTCTATGCCAAAAGTGAAGCATTGTTTGCAATATCCAAGTAGATCTGTTCATGATTAAAGGAGAGATGATTCTATTATGTATAATAGACACATGACTAGGACTCAATGAAACATCCTAAGTTCAAGGAAGGGGAGAGTTGGAGACTCTATCTTAGCAGATCTATAGACTAAGGAAAAACATATCAGAAGTTTAAAAAAGATCACAAAAAATAAAGTTAAAAAGTTTTTGCCCAGACGTCCAATAAAACAAAGATTAAAAAGGAAACATTTGGGAGAAATATTTTTTTCATTGTTTCAGATTATTTTATTTTATTTTTTACATAATTATAACTTTTTATTGACAGAACCCATGCCTGGGTAATTTTTTACAACATTATCCCTTGCACTCACTTCTGTTCCGACCTTTCCCCTCCCTCCGTTCACCCCCTCCCCTAGATGGCAAGCAGTCTTATACATGTTAAATGTCACAGTATATGCTAAATACAATATGTGTGTGCAGAATCGAACAGTTCTCCTGTTGCACAGGGAGAATTGGATTCAGAAGGTAGAAATAACCCGGGAAGAAAAACAAAAAGTTTACATTCATTTCCCAGTGTTCTTTCTTTGAGTGTAGCTGCTTCTGTCCACCATTGATCAATTGAAATTGAGTTAGATCTTCTCTTTGTCAAAGAAATCCACTTCCATCAGAATACATCTTCATACAGTATTATTGTTGAGGTATATAAAGATCTCCTGGTTCTGCTCATTTCACTTAGCATCAGTTCATGTAAGTCTCTCTAGGCCTCTCTGTATTCATCCTGCTGGTCATTTCTTACAGAACAATAATATTCCATAACATTCATATACCACAATTTACCCAACCATTCTCCAATTGATGGGCATCCATTCATTTTCCAGTTTCTAGCCACTACAAAAAGGGCTGCCACAAACATTTTGGCACATACAGGTCCCTTTCCATTCTTTAAGATCTCTTTGGGGTATAAGCCCAGTAGTAGCACTGCTGGATCAAAGGGTATGCATAGTTTGATAACTTTTTGGGCATCATTCCAGATTGCTCTCTAGAATGGTTGGTGCTCTCCACCAACAATGCATCAGTGTCCCCACTTTCCCGCATCCCCTCCAACATGTTCATTATTTTTTCCTGTCATCTTAGCCAATCTGACAGGTGGGTAGTGATATCTCAGAGTTGTCTTAATTTGCATTTCTCTGATCAATAGTGATTTGGAACACTCTTTGATATGAGTGGAAATAGTTTCAATGTCATCATTTGAAAATTGTCTGTTCATATCCTTTGACCATTTATCAATTGGCGAATGACTTGATTTCTTATAAATTAGAGTCAATTGTGTCTATCTTTTGGAAATGAAGCCTTTATCAGGACCTTTAACTGTAAAAATGTTTTCCCAATTTGTTTTTTCCTTCTAATTTTGTTTGCATTAGTTTTGTTTGTACAAAGGCTTTTTAATTTGATATAATCAAAATTTTCTATTTTGAGATCAATAATGATCTCCAGTTCTTCTTTGGTCACAAATCCCTTCCTCCTCCACAAGTCTGAGAGGTAAACTATCCTATGTTCCTCTAATTTATTTATGATCTCGTTCTTTATGCCTAAATCATGGACCCATTTTGATCTTATCTTGGTATATGGTGTTAAGTGTGGGTCCATGCCTAATTTCTGCCATGCTAATTTCCAGTTTTCCCAGTGGTTTTTGTCAAATAATGAATTCTTATCCCAAAAGTTGGGATCTTTGGGTTTGTCAAACACTAAGTTGTTGTAGTTATTGATTATTTTGTCTTGTGAACCTAACCTATTCCACTGATCAACTAATCTATTTCTTAGCCATTACCAGATGGTTTTGGTGACTGCTGCTTTATAATATAGTTTTAGAGCAGGTACAGCTAGGACCCTTGCATTTGATTTTTTTTTCATTAATTCCCTTGAAATTCTTGACCTTTTGTTCTTCCATATGAATTTTGTTGTTCTTTTTTCTAGGTCATTAAAATAGTTTCTTGGGAGTCTGATTGGCATGGCACAAAATAAATAGATTACTTTAGGGAGTATTATCATCTTTATTATATTCGCTCAGCCTATCCAAGAGCACTTAATATTTTTCCAAATATTTAAATCTGACTTTATTTGTGTGGAAAATGTTTTGTAATTTTGCTCATATGATTTCTGATTTTCTTTTAGTAGATAGATTCCCAAATATTTTATACTATCGACAGTTATTTTGAATGGAATTTCTCTTTGTATTTCTTGCTGTTGAGGAGGAGATGGTGGAGAAGAAGGAGATCGTGGAGGAGGAAGAGAAGGAGAAGAAGGAAAAAGAGGAGGAGGAATCGAGGAGGAGGAGGAAGAGGAGGAGGAGGAGGAGGAGGAGGAGGAGGAGATGGTGTAGAAGGAAGAGGAAAAGGAGGAGGAGGAGGAGGTAGAGGAGGAAGAAAAAGAAGAGGAGGAGGAGGTGGTGGAGGAGGAAATGGTGGTAGTAGAAGTGGTGGTGGTAGAGGAGGAAGAGGTAGTGGCAGTAGAAGTGGTGATGGAGGAGGAGGAGGAGAGGAGATGGTGGTGGTGGAAGTAGTGGTGAAGGAAAAGGAGGCGGACCTGATCTAGTAGGTATTTATGAAAAATATAAATGCCAAAGAGTTTACCAGGTGCTGCTTATTACAAGACAAATTCCCTCACTTTACTCGCAAAGAATGAGGCCCAAAGAGTAAAGAAACTTGTCAGCCCTAGAGAATCAACTTAAAAACCTATTAGAAATAATCCACAATATTTGCAAAGTTGCAGGATTCAAAATAAATCCACAGAAATCATCGACAATTTTATACATCACTAGCAAAACCCAACAGCAAGAGATACAAAGAAAAATTCCATTTAAAATAATTGTCAATAGGATAAAATATTTGGGAATCTATCTGCCAAGGGAAAGTCAGAAACTATATAAGCAGAACTACAAAACACTTTCCACACAAATAAAATCAGATCTAAACAATTGGAAAAATATTAAGTGCTCTTGGATAGATCAAGCAAATATAATAAAGATGACAATACTACCTAAACTAATCTATTTATTTAGTGCTATACCAATCAGACTCCAGAGAAGCTATTTTACTGACCTAGAAAAAAATAACAAAATTCATCTGGAAGAACAAAAGGTCAAGAATTTCAAGGGAATTAATGAAAAAAAAATCAAATGCAGGGGACCTAGCTGTACCAGATCTAAAACTATATTATAAAGCAGCAATCATCAAGACCATTTGGTGCTGGCCAAAACAATAGACTAGTTGATCCGTGGAATAGGTTAAATTCACATTACAAAATAGTCAATGACTATAGCAATCTAGTGTTTGACAAACCCAAAGACCCCAGCTTTGGGGATAAAAATTCACTATTTGACAAAAACTGCTGGGAAAATTGGAAACTAGTATGGCAGAAACTAGGTCACAAGATAGCATTTCCACTATTTCTGTTGTTGTTCACTTGCATTTTTGTTTTCCTTCCCATTTTTTTTTTACCTTCTATCTAGATCCAATCTTTCTAGAGCAGCAAGATAACTGTATAAATATGTATACGTATATTGCTTTAACATATACTTTAACATATTTAATATGTATGGTACTACCTGCCATTTGGGAGAGGGGGTGGGCCGAAGAAGGGGAAAAGTTGGAACAGAAGCTTTTTCAAGGATCAATGTTGAAAAATTACCCATGACATGTTTTGTCAATAAAAAGCTATAATTTTTTTTTAAATGACCCTTACAAAACCTTCTGTTCCAAATTTTCCCCTCCTTCCCCCACCCTTCCTTAGTAGTCCAATACATGTTAAATATGTTAAAATATAGGCTAAATTCAATACATGTTTTCATATGTATAGAGTTATCTTGCTTGTGGACGCCTTGACACAGACTCGGAGACCCATTCCCGGGTCTGTATCCCAAAGAAATAAAAAAGAAAATGGAAAAGCATCTATTTGTGCAAACATATCTACAACCATTCTGTTACAGTGGGCAAAGAATTGGAAATGGAGGAGTCGCCCATCAGTCCGGCAGCTCCAGTTGTGATCCGTGACTGGGTTGAAACGGCATTGTGTTCTAAAAGGGGACCAAGAGATTGCAGAAAACCCTCGGAAAGTATTCCATGAACCAGTGAACAGCAGAGTGAGTAGAAACAGGAGAACTTTGTACACAGTCACAGCGATTTGGTCCAATGATCAATTCTGAATAAGTTGCCTCTTCTCAGCAATGCAGAGATCCAGGATTATTCCAAAGGACTCTGAATAAAAGACGCCATCCCTCTCTAGTAATATGAACTTATTTATCAACATTTTAAAAAACAACAAATATCTAACCCATGTGATTATTCTCAAAATTGAGGAAAAGGTACTTCGCTAAAACATTTTGTTAAACAAATACAATTCTAATATCTAAATTAGTTTATAATAAAGTAAAAAAGAGAACTATAGGCCAATGTCATTAATATCAATATCAATTAAAAGTTAATTAAAAATATGCCATGTGTTAGGATCCAGAAAAAGTATAAAAGGAAAAAGATCTTAAATGTTTTTTATAGAGCATAATGAAATTATAATATTAGAATCACAAGCAAAAGATATAAACCTAATGGAAACTTGATGTTTGGTTATTTTAGTCATGTCTGATTCTTCATGATCCCATTGCCGATTTTTGTGTCAAAGATGCTAGAGTAGTTTGCCATTTCCTTCTCTATCTCATTTTACATATGAGGCAAACAGAGTCTTGCCCAGGGTCATACAGCTAGTAAATATTTGAGACTAGATTTGAACTCAGGAAGATAAATCTTTCTAACTCCATATCCAGCATTCTACCCACTGTGTCACTTAGCTGTCCCAACAAAAAGGACAAATATGTTAAATATATCTTTTATGGAAAAAAGGAACACAAGCAAAATTTGGAGACTTAGTAAAGACATTTTGAATAATTAATGAGTAAAAAAAAGTCATAGAAGCAATATATAGGAAAAGAGTGAAGAAAATCAATTTATCCAAGAATTTATTACTATTTTAATTTAATTAATTTGATTTAATTATATATCATTATATTAATTTTTGCTTTAAATTTTTGTATTTAAGTTAAACATATTTATGTATTGTATAATAATTGAGATAACTATTAATATATTTATTTTTACATATTAAATTATCTTGATTTGTTGTTTATATTTATTCATTATAATTAGTATTTTTCATCATATTATCAGACATGCTAATACTGGAAATACAAAAACAAAAATTAAACCATCTCAATCTTCAAGAGCCTAAAATTTATATATGTATAATATATATGTGTGTGTGTTATATTTAATTTGATGTTTAAATTGACAAAGACAAAGCAAAATAATTAAATTTAGTTATATAAAATAAATTTTACAATTTTTACATCATTAAAAACTCTTGATATGAAAAGTCCTCCATTTGTTGCAGTCACTTATTTTTATTAATTAGGCATTGATTTTGAGACTTTTGACATGTTCTTTAATATTTTTCTTATGGAACTAAACATTTATTGCATTGTATAGCATACTTTTGAAAAACAATACATGTTTTTTCCAAGTCTAGTCTTCATTTTAACCTATACTTTTATAATGGTATTTAAATCACTTAAGTTCCCAAGTCACTGAGGCATAATTAATGTTTAATTTTTTGATAACAGTTTTTTTCCAATTACATGTAAAAATAGTTTTCAACATTTATTTTAATAAAATTTTGAATTTCAAACTTTTTTCCTCCTTCCTTTATCCCACTCCTTCCCCAAAAAGGCAAGCAATCTAAATCAGGTTATATATGTATATTTGTTGAAATGCATTTCTACATTAGTCATATTGCGAAAGAAGAAATAGAAAAAACACACAAAACAAAAAAAGTGAAAAAGGAGACACCATAGTTCTGTCTCTGGAGATGGATAGCATTTGGACATGCCTTGGATTATTGTATTGCCAAGAAGAGCTAAATCAATCATAGTCGAGTATCACACAGTGTGACTTATTGTATACAATGTTCTCCTGGTTCTGCTCACTTCACTCACTATCAATTCATATAAGTCTTTCTAGGTTTTTCTGAAAGCTAACTGTTTATCATTTCTTTCAACACAATAGAATTCTATTAATTCATATATCACAGCTTGTTCAACTATTCCCCAATTGATGGACATTCCCTCAATTTTCAATTCTTTACAAAAAGCACTGCTATAAATATTTTTTATATGTAGGTCCTTTTTCTTTCTTTTATGAATTCTCAGGGATACAGATCTAGTAGTGGATCAAAGGAATTCCCGAACAAAAGGAATACAGTTTTAGTGCTCCATGGGCATAGTTCCAAATTGCTCTCCAGAGTGGTTGGATCAGTTCACAACTCTACCAATAACACATTAGCGTCTCATTTTTCCCACATCTTCATCAACATTTATCATTTTCCTTTTCTATCATACTAACCAAACTAATAGGTGTGAGATGCTAACTTAGAGTTGTTTTAATTTGCATTTTCTACTCAGTAGTGATTTAAAGCATTTTTCAAAGCTTTGTTTTCTCCATCTAAAAATTGGTCATAACCTTTAACCACTTATCAATTAAAGGAAGAATAATTTATTCTAAAATAAGTTTCTTAATCTTACATGGCAAGAGGCAAATTCATTTTATAGTATTCCATGTCTGTTCAGAAATTTCTGTAATTCTAGAACAATTCTGTTTCCCATTATATAACTATGTTTAACACAGAATTCATCATTCCCACAGGATGATAATCCTGAAAGTTAAAAAAAAATCTAAAAATTAATTTTTTGGTGTGGGTGAATGTTTTACAATCTGACAAAGATTATTAAATCTTATAGGTTCACTTGGTCTTCTAACTACAGTTTAATATGACAGCTTTGAATTTTTAAAAAAATGAGTTTCAGCACACATATATTGTATCTAGGATATACTGCAACATATTTAACATATATAGGACTGCTTGCCATCTAGGGGAGGGGGTGGAGGGAGGGAGGGGAAAAATCAGAACAGAAGCGAGTGCAAGGGATAATGTTGTAAAAAAAAAATTACCCTGGCATGGATTCTGTCAATATAAAGTTATTATAAAATAAAATAAAATAAAAAGGAAATAAAAAAAATGAGTTTCATCGTTAAAAATTGCCCTTTTGAATTTTCAGCATTTTATAAAGATATTATCTTGCCTTTGACAAACATTTGCTTTTTTTTTTCATAACAATGGTTTGTACCTGTTTTTATTTTTATAGGTCTTATTATTCTTCCAATTTTAAGAAATCCATGCCATATTATAGAACAAGTGTCCTTAACTTTTTTTGCATGTCATAAATCCCTTTGACAGTCTGATGAAGCTTGCAGAACTCTTTTCCAAATAACATGTTAAAACAGAAAGAAAAAAAAAAGACAATATATTTCCAAAGAAAAAGCTTAGGAGTATGAAATAGCAAGAGACCTCTATCAAAAATTCAAAAAACAATTAGTTCCAATTTTACATAAATTGTTTGAAAAAATAAGAAGGGATTTTACCAAATTCTTTCTATGATATAAATATGGCCTTAAAACTTAACCAAGAAGAATCAAAATAGAGAAAGAAAAATCTAGACAAATATCCCTAATGAACACTGATGCGCAAATTTTGACCAAAATATTAGTAAAGGGATTACAGTAATTTATCACAAAGTTTATATCGTATAACAAAGTTACATTTATATCATGAATTAAGGCTTAGTTAAATATTCAGAAAATTATCAACATGATAGATCTTATTAATAATAGGAACAATACAAATCATGATTGTCAACAGAAAAAATTTCTGACAAGATGAAAATACCATCTACATATTAGATTTGCAATTTAATGTGCAATCATCTTTTTATTTATTTTTATTTTTAAAAATACAAAAACTATTTCTAAAAAAGAAAGGTATATATCCAAAAATAAGGAGCTAAGGGAATAACTTTTTTTTTAAAAGGAGCATTTTTTTAAAGTAAAGATAATTCTATTCATAAAGCACAGTAGAGCACCATTTTCTAAATCTTCTAGATCTCTTTGAATCATGATGCAATACTACAAAGGATTAATCCAAGAAGACTTCACATATATGCTTTGAATTCAAATCCTGTCTATTATACATGGGCAAGTATTTAAGTGACTTAACCTTTTCATACCTTGGGCAACCCTCTAGTACTATAAACTTCTGAGTGCCAATTTGCATTAGTAGAAAAACTGATCTCATGAAAGTACTGTTCCAATGACATCACAAGTCTAAACCAAAATAAAAAAGTATTAGAGAATATTATCAGTACTGTGTTAGTTATGTGGAAATTGGAAGTAGAATAAATTAGGAGGAATCATGGATTATAGAAAATAGAATTTCTCCTGCTCTGAAAATATCAAAAAGAAAAATAGAAATGTATACAGAATATCTGAAAATATTTTTCTTTTAATTTCTCAGCATATTATCAATTTTTGCTCATTATACATTATGAATAAGATTTGAAAATGCAAAAATACTATTCTAGTCAATATGTGAAAATGATTCTGTGGCTTTATCCTGAATAAATATTCAAAGAATTTAGAGTAAAGATTGAAATGTTTTTCTTTGCTGAATAAAAAAAAAAATTAAACTTGACAAAGTATTGTTTTCTACTGCAAGAGTAGTCCCAAAACCCTCTTGGATCCCCAATAGGAAGACATAATCTGACTATAAATACTGTTTCTGAAAATGACAGGGGTTGGTAGTACGTTTGTTGACGATTTCCATGGAACATTTTATTGGTGATCACAGAATAAACAAAATTTTGGGAAATGTCAGTTTTCTGCTTTGCCAGATGAATCTAGTACAGTATCAGAAACTCAAACTGTGCCCTATCTCTTTCATGTGTGGTAGTCTTTCAGCAAAAATAAAGATTCTGGAATTGGATTTAGATGGTAATTGCATCTGAGTTATCGTACAGAAAAGAATACTGTACATAGTCGTTCCTGACCTCATTTTGATCACAATATACTTATTTTACAGTGATGATAGCAATCAAAACATATTTTGTATTGGCAAATTACCTGGAGTTGGTTTGTAAGACACCTGGAGAGCAGATAAATGTGGTCACACAATGCCATGTTTCTCATTACATTCTTCCTTTTAATAATCCCATATCCTTTCTAGTTGATTAGCTCAATTAATCAGAGCACAAGGATAAAGAGCTTAAGGTTAAGGGTCTGATCTTTATGTAGACCTGCTAATTTTCATGGTCACAGACCATACCTTAGCTATGGCTTACTAAACCTTAAGTGTATGCCATGGGTCAGAGTGATTTAATGTGAGCAACATCCTTGACTGGGAGACAGGAACAAATCCTTCACATCCTTGTCACTCTCTCCCTCTATCTCTCTGTGTCTCTGTTGTCTCTCTCTGTGTGTGTCTCTTTCTGTGTGTGTTGTGTATCTCATCAATTTTTTGGTGTTGTCTGACTTTCTGTGACCCCATTTGGCATTTTCTTGACAGAGATGCTGGAATGGTTTGCCATTTCCTTCTCCAGATCATTTTTACAGGTGAGGAAACTGAGGTAAACAGGATTAAATGAGTGCTCAGAGTCACACTACTAATAACTGTGTCAGGCAGGATTTAAACTCAGGAAGATAATTTTTCCCTAACTCCAGACTACATGATACCTAACTGCCCATACTAAGCTTTAATAAAATTTATATTTTTCAGATACTCCTGATTTGTCTTCAGACAATTTCCAAATAAAATCTAAACTCTTAATGTCTACAAAGCAGAGACTGAAGAATTTATATCTCAATCAATCTGTAATTTCAGAAGGATGGTTATTGCTCTCATTTCTTGTTTTTCTTGTACAATTTCTGTTCATACCCTCTCATAAATCTTTCTAGGGGATAGGGAAGAGAAATCCAGACAAGATGCTAAGGATCTTGTTTAAGGTCTTCTGACATTACATAAATAGCAGTGAAGAATAGACATCATCCATCTGTTATTTTTCACAGCCACTATATGACAGGTCCATCTCTTTTTTCCATCTTAAATTTCTTGAGGACATTCTTTAGACCACTTCTCATATTCCAGTTATCACTTAATATGCTGGTGCCTGTCTAGCCATCATTTTTCTCTCCATTAAACTTTGGATCACCTGGGATTTTGATTCTTCAAAAATTTGGTACTAAATAATTCAGTCATATTATATCAACAGAAGACAACTGATATTTTAGAAGTTGGATTTTTATTTAGGTGAGAAGCTTGAAGCCATTGAACCCCAATTTCAATCCACTTTTCTTTCTAAGTTATATTTAAGTCTGGGTCCAAGTCAATGTCTACCATGCTGGTAAAGTATGTAGTATTAATGGACTATTTGCAATGACTGTCCATTTAAATTAATTAGAATTAGTCTTAGATTACCTGGCTTCCTTCCACTAATTAAAGTAATTGGGAACTGATGGTTTACTAATTTTGAAACATTTTCCTTCAGACTGAACCTGAAGGAAAAAAGAACATTTGTAAAATTATCATTTCCCAAATAATCCACTAATGGAAAGAAGCATAGATAATCCCAATCTAACCAAGAGAATTAGCTTAAAATATGTAATCTTCTTGCTAACTGACTTTTTAAAAATTCATCTACTCAATGTTTCCAAAACTTAAAATGCAACATAAAGCAAGATAAAGAAAAGCAATACAACCTGATGGAAGAAAGATCCAGGTATTTTCATCATGTTTCTAACACATAGTAGCTTTGTGATTATGAACAAATTCCTTATCAGCTCCCCAGATAACACTCTCAAACTATAAATTATTGATGAATTGATGATTTACATCAATGGAGGGAATTTTTATATCTGGAATCTTTGAACATCAATGAAATTATAGATTCAGAACAAAAATGAAAAAATAAGATAAAATATATCATCAAAAAAGTATTTTCAACTGAAAATGCCTTGGTAGTTAGGTGGCACAATCAGAGTTACAGGCCTAGACTCAGTAAGACTCATCTTCATGGGCTCAAATCCAACATCAAATGTTTAAGGGGGAAAAACTGACATACCAGATGGGGGTTTGTGAGAAAAAGCATTAAATAATTACTCCCAAGCCTTAGAACTTTAGAGGTTGATATAGCTAGGCAAGGTCAGGAAATTATCCATTGTGAATAGAGATTAGAAGAACAAAACTCAAACATAGACAAGGTATGTAAATAAATTCAAAATATTTAGAAGCAAATAAAATTAATTTTGGAGGAATAGTGATCATGGGCATATTTCTTCTGAATGTGGCAAGATAATATAGTCGGCAGATTATGTCAATGATATTCTTAGCAACATTTTCAATGAATCTAATCCCTAATTAATTAAAACTGTCTCACATTTTATTTAGATGTCTTTTAAGTTATAAGTATCCAAAGTTTCACCTTACAAAGGAATTGCCATACTTAACCAGCTTCATGAAATATCTTTGTTAACTAAGTAGCTTTTCCCCCTCTATTTAAATAAGATCATAATGTATTGTACTGTACATGCATGTACTCCCCACATATAAGCTAGAACAATAAGGGCATAATGCTGACCATGTTTAAATATGTAAATGGAATAATCATGTTTAAATAGTAATTAACGGTCCTGGACATAATGGTATAAGGTCTCATGAAGAAATGAGTGGCTGGGGCTGGAAGAATTTTTAGCTGCTAATCAGTCATAGAAACTACAGTCATTGCATTGTTTCAATACCTGTTAGCAGGTGCAACATCACTCCCCTCAGGAATGATCTCAACCCCTCTAATATGAATTTTTTTTCTTCTATGACTTACTTTTGCTAACTAAACTAGGAGATGATCATAATATATCTTCTTTCTCTCTCTTTTTTCCATGGGGAATTCAGAGGGCCTTCACCCTACCTCCCAGCTTATACTAAAGACTTTTGTAAGGTTTTTTTGGTCTCCCTTCTCTTCACATGTAGCCTTTTCCCAATCATCCCATACCAAGTTATTATTAGACCCAAAGGATTTTATGGTTGCTGGTTCTCAATTTGTGCATAGTGAATGAAAAGGTATATGAGTATAAAAAGATATAATTACAAAATAAAAAACATTAAAATAGATTGCTTTTTTGCTAGTAGTTCAGGAGGAACAATTTTTTTTCCTTTCCTTTCTCCCTTTCCTCCTATCTCAGAGTAGAAGGAGAAGAGGAAGTAGATGTTTGGACAGTAAAATGAAGAACTGCTGTCCCAGCAGAGACAGTGGGGTGGGAAAGGAAAGTGGGAGAGACATTGTGTATATATGACTCATTAGCCCTTTCCACCTTCAGTTGCTTCCACTGGTACTGCTTACAACTCTGCCCAAAATATCTTGCCTTGGGCTTTACACTGAAGGTCATTTTTCAAGGTGATAAACCTAATCATTGACTCCATTTTCTGCCTGGAGACATCTGAAGACAAAGTTGAGCTCTGACTGGACTCCACTAGCATAGGTAGCTAAAATAGATCCTCCATAATCATTTTAATCCCAGAGTTAAAACTTGGTATCACCCTTTGAAATCTGGATAAAATGCCATTAGAGAGTGTCCCTAGTCCATTTTTCCTTCTGGTAATGCTCAATAATGAACAAACCAGGAGGGAATACAATAGGATCATAGATTTGGAGTTTGAAAGGATCCCAGAAAAATTCTAGGCTATGAATATGGTATCTGGAACCCAAAGGCAGTAGTCAGTCAAAAAGTTAAGACTTTGAACTCAAGTCCTTTAACTCTGAATCTAATACTTTCTCCAAAGCAGAGAGGAGTAGCACTTCGGTATTTTTCTTCATATGAAATATATAACATTATCCAGCCCAGAAGCAAAAAGCTGGCAATAGGATATTCCCAGACCAGGTGCATGCTTTCAGGTATTGATACCACCCATGAAGATCAAAGGATGCTACTGTGGAATCTGCGATTGTAACTGATGTATCTTCTGAAAATTGGCCACATGTGAGAAATAGTCATGGAAGGCCATTGTAGAAGGAAATACCTTTTGAACATACATAATTTCTTCCATCTCTGATAGAGATTCAGTCTAAATGAAAGTTCAATGCTTTAGACAATTATTAAACATTAAGATGACAAAATTACTCTGAAGTCGATCATGTAAATATACTACTATAGGCTTAACATGAAGCAGTGTAGTATAATGGATAGAACTCTAGGTCAAGAAGACAGATTAAATATCCTGCTTTTTGTAGCTGTTCTTTATATTTCAGGCAATTCTCTAGGATAAATATAATTAAGTTATTTAAATCTTAATTAAGTTACTTAAATAAAGTCAGATTTTCATCACAGGAGGCTATAAAATGAGATTATGGACCACCAAATAAATTAATAAAAATCCAGGTTATTTGATTAAATAATCAATAAAATAATAATAATAATAAGCAACTACTTGTTTATTTTTTTTGTTTTTATCCCTAGAAATACTTGCTGAATATAATTTAGAAAGCTTTTTAATGTTAGAATTATTCATTATTGAATCTATTAACTATGGTTTTCTGTGGAATTCTCAAGAGGATCAGGATTTTAGTAATGGCACATATCCCAACCTCTTCTATGAAGCCTTCTTTGGAAAGTTTTGGCCTGACTTTAGGTCTGACTCTGGCAAACAAGATACTTCTGTCTTACCATTGGTAAGATGGGAGACAGAGAAGTCACAAGAACCAAGAGAGGAAAGGGCAGCTGAATGGCACAGTGGATAAAGTACTTACCTTGGAGTCAGGAGGACCTAAATTCATATCTGGCCTCAGACAGCTAACACTTAATAGCTGTGAGAACCTGGGCAAATCATTAACCCCAATTGCGGGGAAGAAAAAGATAGAGGAAAAAATAATGGAGGTGCTACCTACATAGGGGAATCTGGCAGAGGTAATCAGCATCTGGGAGGTATATTATAGTGTTTCTGATGGTGCTAAAAATCTTCTCTGTCTACAGATGGAATCTCATGATTTTTCATATCTTTTCCTCTTCACTGGGAATTGACATTTTCTCCATCAATTTTTTTTTATTCTAGACTATCAACAAAACAATAATCAATCACTGATTTGTATTGTTTATTAATTTTTGAGGTGTAAATTTTCACACTTAAAATATAACAATCAGTTATTTTGAGCTAGTACCTCAGTAGCTTGAAAGTAGATCCTCACTTCCAGTAGATTCCAGAAGCATTTTGGGATGTTGCCAAGTTTAAGCTACTTGATTTCCCACAGATCAACATTATTTTGTCAAGATTTTAAATTTCATTTAAGGATCATCAGTTTTTCTCAATTCCTTCTCTTTGATTTTTTTAGTTTTTATAGCTTCCTTCAATTTTTGTTATATTCTTGATAAGTTCCTAAATAGAACAGTGTTTTTTATGATGTTTTATTATCTTGTAAAACTAAAAATAGAGCAATAAAATGTTTTTAATCTTAAAATATAAAGTATAAAAAAACTTAAAAGAATAGCATGTTTTTCATTTTTATATCATATTTTTATTTTTAGTCTTTCATGATGGTATCATATGTTTTTCTTTATTTTATTGTGTTTTTTAAAACATTATGAACCAAAGCCTATTAGTCTTAGACAGTCTTTATCTGTCACTGAAACACCTTCAAACACCATCAAAAACAAAGGAAATTAAAGTGAGGTTGATGGACTTAACAGTAATTTACATTATAAAGTCTAGTCCCAAATGGAAATGGAGGGAAGGAATGAGAAGACTTCTAGGCAGAAATTTTAGTTTTAAAATGTGAAATCATCTTGATATCAAGGGAAGAAAAAAAAACGGCTCAAATGATTTTTATCTATAAGACATGAGCCCAAAGAAAATGAGTAAATACTGGATTTTAACTTGGTCCCAACAGCAAAACTATTAATAGAAAAGTCATAGTTAAGTGGGAAACAGAAGGTCATATTTAGAGGCAGCTGTGGTGTTATGAAATGTACACTTCAACTCAAAGCAGAAAACCAAACTCTGCTACCCACTAGCTAAAGATTCTCTGGATCTCATTTACTTAATTCATCTATAAAATGTAGAACCTGATAATTGATCTAACTCAAAGGATGTTGAGTTGTTTATTTTGGTTTTTGTTTAAAAATTTAATTAGACAATCTAGAGAGAGTATTATAACACTAAAAAGTTAGCTTTTTAAATAATCTGGACCGAACACTTTCTAGAAGACAGCAAGTGTGTAAGAAAATATTCAGAATGTCATAAAGTTATTTAATTCTAAGAACCGTTTTCTCTCTCTCCATCCCCTGCCCTTCTCTGCTTGAGTCACAGCTCTGAAAACAGAGGTCTATATTCATCAGAGATACACGAGCTATTTTTGCCATTGGAGTCAATATTTCATAGTGAATCAGGGTGACCAATGTACCGGGTTGTTGTAGAAAAAAACTTTTACTTAGACATCTGTAAATATGGGAGGGGGAAAGTTTTTCACATCCAGGAAATATCATGAGAGCAAATATTACAGGAACTGTTGTCCCTATGGGAAATTGAAGGATTTCTTGGATTCATTTTTTGTATGAATGCCAAAGATATATCCAAAGTGAGAAGCCATAACCCAAGAAACTCTCTTGCAGAAAAAATATGGAATAGAGAGGAAATAAACACATCTGAAAGTTATTTTTCCTACTTCTATAATTCTACTATGTCTCTATGACTTATTTGTATGAAATGAAAAGATTTTCCTGTCCTGTTGTAGAAGAGGAAGGATTAGGGAATCTTACTTCTACTTCTTCTGGTCTCCACTTTTAGAATAAAAGTACCCCAATTTTATCTAGTCACTTTTCTTCTCCTACTGGCTGTCATTTTTTAAAGATACTCACTACCTTGGGCTCCATAGCTTAAAGAGATCTCCTTCAGCATTCCAAGAGTGGAACAAGGGGAAAGGTCAAGTAGACTGCTTCAATAGCTTGCCTAACTTTCCCTCCTCCCCACCCCTACCCCCTGCCACCAGATAAAAATTATTTCTGGGCTCACCTTTTGTCTAGGGAAAAAACATAGCCCTGCTTTTATCCCACTTAGGGAAGCTATGAAATATGAATCAATAAAATTCTATTTGATTTAACTCCAGAAAGCCCCAATAGGAAAAATTTATCATTCTTTAATAGTCAACTATTGATATTATCCCATTCTTTAACTCTCTTTCTCTTTTTTTTCCCTCTCTACCTCCTCCATTTTTCTGTTGTCTCCTTTTCCCCTCATTTCTTTCTTCTTTTCTTTCCCTTTCTCTTACTTCCTCTCGCCATTATTATTAATGAAAAATATACAAATCAAAAATTGCTATGGTCAGACTTTATATAGAAAAACAGATAAATAGATTTCATGTTTTATATGCTTCACATGTGTGTATACACACACACACAAGCTTATTTTAGATTTAATATATGCTTTCTTTAGATATTTGGTATCAGTTTTCCTAAATGAAAAGTTCAGTGTCCACTGGTCTGCCCTGACACGCCTGCTGTCTTGGGCTCAGACTATACTCCTAGCTGTTGGTCAGAGATGGTACCTACACCAACTGATTTCTGGCGCCTTCTCAAACACTAGAATTTCTGCATATTTCCCCATTTGTTCCAATCTCTCTCAAAACTTGAGTACAAAGTGACCAACTCATTCTCCTGTCCACTGAAATATTTCTCTCCTGACTCTTCTCTTCAAAACATTAGTGTATGGGAAACTGATGTATTGTTGGTGGAACTGTGGACAGATCCAACCATTCTGGAGAGCAATTTGGAACTATGCTCAAAAAGTTATCACACTGTGCATACCCTTTGATCCAGCAGTGTTACCACTGGGCTTATATCCCAAAGAGATTTTAAAGACGGGAAAGGGACCCACATGTGCAAAAATGTTTGTAGCAGCCCTGTTTGTAGTGGCTAGAAACTGGAAACTGAGTGGAGGATACCCATCAATTGGAGAATGGCTGAATAAGTTATGGTCTATGAATGTTATGGAATATTATTGTTCTGTAAGAAATGACCGATAGGATGATTTCAGAAAGGGTTGGAGAAAATTACATGAACTGATGCTAAGTTAAATGAACAGTACCAGGAGATCATTGTACACGGCAACAACAAGATTATACAAAGATTAATTCTGATGAATGTGACTCTTTTCAACAATGAGATAACTGATGCCAGTTCCAATGATCTTGTGATGAAGAGATCTACACCCAAAGAGAGGACTGTGGGAACTGAATGTAGATCACAACATCATATTCTTACTCTTTTCATTGTTGTTCACTTTGCATTTTGTTTTCTTACTCATTTACTTTCCTTTTTGAACTGACTTTTCTTGTGCAGCAAGAGAATTGTATAAATATGTTTACACATGTTGGATTAACATATTTTAACATGTATAACATCTATTGGATTGCTTGCCATCTAGAGGAGGGAGTGGGGACGAGGGGGATATTTGAAACACAAGGCTATGCAAGGATCAATCTTGAAAAATTATCTGTGCATATGTTTTGAAAACAAAAAGCTTTAAAAATAAAAAAGAGAAAAAGAGAAAAAAACCAAAAAAACTTCGTGTATTCAAAACAAATAGATTTCTCCACCATACACCAGCATCTTTTCAGCCATTCTAAATCCTTTGGTATAAGGCTACTATAATATTAGTTCTCATTTTCTTCATCTAGATACATCTAGATACATATAATACCATAAATACAAAAATACTTGGCTTATGTTTAGATTTTTCTCCATTTCTATCTTTCCTTTATAATTCTTTGTGGAAAAAAATTAGAAGAAACACATCGGTTAAAACACCATTCTGTACTGAATGAAAATTTAACAATTTAATAAAAAAATTAATTGTTTTCAGATGCTAATAATAAACCAGGGGGTAAAAGGGCTAATTAAATTTCTTCTGATTATTTTAATGTTGTATATTCTATTAGCTAGAGTAAATTCTTACCTGGAAAAAATACAGGGGAATTCTATATTTTCTGACAAAAAATAAATTAATTTGGGATATATGGCTCTAAACTTGACTTTTGACAAATATCAAAGAATAACTTAACTATTGATTTGCCATCAATTTCTTTTTCTCATGGTTCAGTACTTTATTTATTATTCTCAGTTAGAGGATTATCATATTTTTTCTTTCTTCCTTTTTTTTCTGTTTTTTTTCTTACTTTCAAGAAATACAGCAAAAGCTAACCAATGATAGTCTGCATCAGAGGGCAGTGAATTCCCCATTCCTGGAAATTCTTTTTTTTAATTTGTCATTTATTTTTAATATTCTTTTTTATTTGAGTTCTAAATTGTTTCTTTCCCTCTCATTTCACTCCCCACTCAATGAGAAGCCAAGAAAAGTAATTATCAATTATATGTGAAATTATACAAAACCTATTTCCATACAAGCCATGTTGCCTCCCTCCCCCCAAAAAGAGAAAAAATTATGCATCAATCTGCATTCAGACTGCATCATTTCTTTCTGAAGAAAGGTAGCAATTTTTGTCATAAGTCCTTCAGAATTGTCTTTAATCATTGTATTGATTAGAGTAGCTAAAATCATTGATTATCAAACAACATTGTTGTTACTATGTAAGTGGTCTTCTGGTTCTGCTTATTTCATTTTACATCAGTTCATACAATTCTTCTCAGATTTTCTGAAACTATTCTGCTCATTACTTCTTATAGCACAACAATATTCCATCACAATTATACCACACCTTGTTCAACCTTTCTCCAGTTGATGGGAATCTCCTCAATTTCCAATCCTTTGTTACCACAAAAAGAGCTGCTAAAAATGTTGTGTGTATGTGTGTATCTAGACAGGCAAACAGATAGATAGACAGACAGATAGATCCTGTTCATCTTTTTAATCTCTTTAGTATACATATCTTAGTAATGGTATTGCTTGGTCAAAGAGTGCAAACACTTTTTAATTTAATGTAATCAAAATTATTCATCTTACATTCTACAATGTTCTCTATTTCTCATTTGATTATAAATTCTTCCCTTATCCACAAATCTAACAGGTAAAATGTTTCAAGCTCTTTTAATTTGCTTAGGATAACATCCTTTGTGTCTAAATTATATATAAATTTTGAACTTATTGTATGTAGTGTAAGGTAGCTATATCTATTTTCTGCAAAACTCCTTTCCAGTTTTCCCAGAAATTTTTGTCAAATAGTGAGTTATTGTTCCTAAATCTTGGAATTTTAGATTTATCAAAAACTAGATTACTGTGGTTATTTGCTAATATGTATTGTATACCTAATCCACTCCACTGATCTGCCACTCTTTTTTATAACCAGATTATTTTCAAAATTATTGCATTGCTATACAGTTTGTGATCTGGTACTATTGGACTACCTTCCTTCATAGTTTTTTTTTTTTTTCCCATTGATTTTCTTGATATTCTTGCAGGGGTCCTCAAACTACGACCCGCGGCCCAGATGCAGCAGCTGAGGACAATTATCCCCCTCACCCAGGGCTATGAAGTTTCTTTATTTAAAGGCCCACAAAACAAAGTTTTTGTTTTTACTATAGTCCGGCCCTCCAACAGTCTGAGGGACAGTGAACTGGCCCCCTATTTAAAAAGTTTGAGGACCCAATCTTGATTTTATGTTCTTCCAGATGAATTCTACTAATGTTTTTCTAATTCTATCAAATAAATTTTTGGTAATTTTGACTAGTATAATAAATACAAATTTAGGCAAAATTGTCATTTTATTATATTGGCATGGCCTATCCATGAGCAATTCATATCTCTCCAATTATTTAGATCTACCTTGATTTTGTGAAAAGCATTTTGTAATTGTGTTCATATCATTCCTGGATCTTCCTTAACAGGTAGACTCCTAAATATTTTTAATTGTCTGCAATTATTTTAAATAAAATGTATCTTTCTACCTTTTTGTGCAGAACTTTTTGGTGATAAATAGAAATGCTAATGATTTATGTGATCTTATTTTATATCCTATAAGTTTATTTAAATTAATTTTTTCAAATTGCTTAATTGATTCTCTAGAATCTCTAAGTATACTATCATGTCATCTGCAAAGAATGATAGTTTTGTTTCCTCATTATCTATTCTAATTCTTTTTATTTCATTTTTCTTCATGTTGCTATCTTTAACATTTCTAGGACAAAACTGAATGGTGATAATAAACATCCTCTTTTCGCCCTAATTTTATTGGGAAGACTTCTGTTTTCTGGTGCTTCTAGATAAATACTACTTATTTTAAGAAAAGCTCCATTTATTCTTCTATTGTTTTTAATAGAAATGAGTGTTGTATTTGGGGGGTTTTCCTGAATCTATTAAGATAATCATATGATTTTTGTTAGTTTTGTTATTAATATGGTCGATTATATTGCTAATCTAGATAATTTATATATTTTTAAATATTTCACTTAGATTGTCAGATTTAGGCTTATCTTCATTATTAGTATATTCATAATTTTCATTTTTAATACTGGCTAATTTGGTTTTCTTTTTTTAACCAAATTAATGAATGATTTATTTATTTTATTGTTTTTTCAGATTCTACTTTTATTTATTAGTTCAATTTTTTACTTTAAATTTTATTAATTTCTCATTTGATTTTCATGATTTTTAATTTTGATTTTAATTGGGGATCTTAAATTTATTCTTTTTTAATTCGTTTAATTGCCCATTCAATTTATTGATCTGCTCTTTCTCTATTTTATTGCTATAAGCACATATATGTGCTCTGAAATATCCTTTGACATCATTCCACAAATTTTAATATTTTTTCATTGTCATCATTCTTTTTAATTAAATTATTGATTGTTTCTAAGATTTGTTCTAGGATTCACCCATTCTTTAGGATTAGGTTACTTAGTTTCCAATTAATGTTTATCTTTCTATGATCTTTTATTGAATGTAACTGTATTGCATTATTGTCTGAAAACTATGCTTTTAATATTTCTGCTTTTCTTCTTTTGTTTATGAGGTTTTTAAGTGTTCTAATAAATGGTTAATTTTTGTGAAGTTGCCATGCACAACTGTGAAAAGGGGATATTACTTTCTGGTTTCATTCAATTTTCTCCAGAGGTCTATCATATTTAACTTTTCTAAAATTCTATTCTCCTCCTTAACTTCTTTCTTATTTATTTTATGGCTAGATTTGTCTATTTCTTAGAGAAAAAGTTGAGGGTCCCCACTAGTATAATTTTACTGTCTACTTCTTCTTGTTACTCATTTAATTTTTCCTTTAAGAATTTGGAAGCCATGACATTTGGTGCATATATGTTTGTACTGATATTGCTTAATTATCTATGATATTTTAAATAAAATGTAGTTGCCTTGATTATCTCATTCAATTAGGTCTTTTTTGCATATCTAATTTGCATCTTCATAGAATTTTGCTATATCTGTCTTCTTTTTTTTAATATCGCAGATTAAAACATATTAGATTCTGCTTTAGCATCCTTATTTTTACTCTGTGCATGTCCTTTCTGTTTAAGTATTTTTTTGGTCAACAATATGTTGGTGGACACAGGTTCCTAATTCAGTCTGCTACCTGCTTCTGCTTTGTGAGTAAATTCATCCCATTCACATTCACAGTTATGATTACTATGTATTTCCCTCCATTCTCTCTCTCTCTGTTTATCCTTCTCTCTCTTTTTATGTTGCCCCACCTCAAAAGTCTGTTTTGCTTCTGTTCATTGCTTCCTTTAATCTACTCTTCCTTCTATCAGCTCCACTCCTCTTATCACATTCCCCTCTTACTTCCCTGTTGAGTAATATAAATTTCAATACTCAACTAATATGTTATTCCCACTTTAAGTCAATTATGATGAGAATGAGATTTTATTGTTTCACATCAACCTCATTTTCCTCTTTAGTCTAAAAGCTCTTCCTTCCATACCTCTTTTATGTGAGATAATTGTCTCCATTCTTCTTTTCATTTTCCCCTTCTTCCAAGGCAACCTCTTTCTTACTCTTTAAGATCATCCCAACATGATCAACTCATATGCATGGCCTTTGTCTATCTAGATTCCTCTGAATTGCTTTCATGGTAACTTCTTAGTATTTGCAAGTATAATCTCCCCATAAAGAAATAAATACCTTATGATTTCTCTTTCAAGTTTACTTTTTTATGCTTCTCTTGAGTCTTTTATTTGAAAATCATATTCTCTATTCAGCTCTGGGCTTTTCATTTGGAAGGCTTAAAAATTCTCTATTTTGTTTAATATCCATTTTATTAGGATTAAACTCATTTTTGCTGAAAAATGATTCTTGGTTGTAATCCTAATTCCTTTGCTCTCTGGAATTTCACATTCCAAGTCCTCTGTTTCTTTAATGTGAAAGTTGCTAAACCTTGTGTGATTCTGACTCTGGCTCCACAATATTTGAATTGTTTCTTTCTGGATGCTTGCAGTGTTTTCTCTTTATCATAGGAGTTCTATGATCTGGGTATAATATTCCTAAGAGTTTTCACAAGAGGACCTCCTTCAGGATATAATTGATGGATTCTTTTAATATCAATTCTACTGTCTTGATCTAAGATATCAGAGCAATTTTCCTGGATGATTTCTTGAAATATGATATGTAGGCTCTTTTATTTATTTATTTTTATCATGGCTTTCAGGCAATCCAATAATTCTTAAATTATCTCTCCTCAATTTATTTTCTGCTTCAGTTGCTTTTCCAATGAGATATTTCACATTTTCTTCTATTTTTTCTTTCTTTTGAATTTATTTTATTGTTTCTTGATGTCTCATGGACTGAGTAGTGCCCACTTGCTCAATTCTAATTTTTAAGGAATTATTTTTTCACTGAGTTTTTATATCTTTTTCTATTTGGCCAATTCAGGTGTTATTTTCTTTAGTATTTTTGTGCTCTATTATCAAGTTGTTGACTCTCTTTTCATACTTTTCTTATAATACTCTCATTTTCCCACTTTTAGTCTCTCTTATTTGATTTTTAAAATTCCCATTTGAGCTTTTCCAAACTTGTTGGGCTTGTGTTCAATTGACGCTTTTTTGAGACTTTACTTTTAATTGTTTTCACATTATGGTCTTCTGAATTTGTATCTTAATCTTCCCTCTCACCAAAGGAACTTTTTATGGTCAGATTTTATTCTTCTTGTTGTTGTTGTTGTTGTTGTTGTTGTTGTTGTTGTTGTTGTTGTTGTTGTTGTTGTTGTTGGCTCATTTTTCCAGCCTATTATCTTGACTTTTAACTTTATGATTCTGCTCCTAGAATAGGAAAGATCATTGTTACAAGCTTCAGGTTTTTAATGCTGCTGTTTTTAGAGCTAGTTCTGGAAGCCTGTAAACTTTTTGTGCTTTTAATCTGGTATGATCCAAGGAGAAGTCACTGCTCTTCTGGCCTACACTTTGATCTTTACCTAGGAACGGACCTTGCTTTCTATAGCTGCAAGTACTAGTACTCTTCTTAGAACTGAAACTGTGAGCAGTTTCTTCTGCACCTTTTCTTCCTGGGAGCTGAGACCAGAGCTTCTACTCTCTTGTGATAAACTTTAAGCACTCCTTTCCACCCTGTAACTGGGATCAAGGTTTTTGCTCTACTGCAGCAGCAAATTAGTATTTTGCTTTGCCCCAGGAAATGCAACAGGGTTCTACACCTGTTGCCAGCAAAGGTTTGCCTGTCATTTTTTTCTGATCTGTTGTCTGATCCTCTTGCTATCTCTGGGCTGAGAGCTTTGGAAGCTGCTTGTGCCATTGTTGCAGCTGCCTCCAGGTACCTGCTGGTGTTACTATCATAAGATGTGTTGCACTCTGGTCCAGCTCCCACCCTGGTGTCACAGATCTCTTGTTCTAACCTCCTCAGTTCTCTTAGGCTAGAAAAATATCTCACTTCAATGTTTTGTTTCCTCTGCCTCTCCAGAGTTAATTCAAAGCTCAAGCTGTTTAGAGGGGAATAGTGGAAGAACTCAATTAAGTTGTTGCTTGTACTCTGCTCTCTTGGTTCCTGCCCACTGGAAATTCTTAAGTAGAGGTTGGCCAACTAATTGGAAGAGACATCATAAATTAAGCTTCATAAACTGTGGGTTGCAGCCCCATATAAATTCATGTACATGAATTTGGGGATCATAAAATTATGATTTATTATGAGTAAATGTTTGATTTCCATGCCTGTTTTCTGTACCTATATATTCAGAGTCACATAAAAATGAACAAATGGGCAAAAAGCAATCTTAAGTCGAAAAAATTAAGAAATCCTGCCAAAAATGAGATTCATTATTGGAATAGGGGATAGACTGAATGACTTTTGAGACCTCTTCCAACACTGTTACAAATTTGTACTTAAATACTATGATTCTATATATTTTTTAAAGATCTTAAAACAAAAGACCAATTTTTCTTTACTTTTCTCAGTTTTTTCAAACTTTTAGTTAAATGATTTGTCTTATATAATCCTTAGCTTCCTTCATAACTCAGTATCCAATTTGAAAACTCTATTAATTCTTCCCAATTGTTATTGCTCACTCCCTGTTTAAATGATCTTGCATTTACTTATCTATGTATTTCTTCATTCTTAGTCCAAACCTTTCTCTTTGAAGACAGGCAATTTTCTTCTTATTGTTGTATCTGCATAGCATCCAATACATGAAAAATACTTAATAATTGTTTCTTGCTAAATTAAATGAACACACTTATTTCTTAGTTAGCCCTCAAATGGCTAGTTGTAAATATTCAATTATTATCATTTAGAAAACTTGTACAAAGTTGTGCAGTTGTATAATCTATTTGGAAATAAGCCAGTAACAGTGAGGACCTTTGGATCTCTCTACTTCACTTTTAATAATCATTGGCTGAGTCTATGTGGAAAAAGTCAAGTAAGGACTTGAACTGATTTATGTAGCCCCAGTTAGCTGGTAGATGAATTCTGACCTCTGACCTGCCCAGCTTTGAGAACTGAGAGCAAGTCTCCCTGTACTTACATTTCTAGTTGTACATTTAACACAAGACTATTTGAAATTTCACTTAGAATGGAAAAATGGCACTTCTCAATGTTTAGATTTAACATTTTTAAGAATTTTGCCAAAGTTTAAGACAGACACTGGGGAATAGTTAGAGTTCTTTGACGATAACTTCAAAGTAAAGTATAGTACTCAAAAATAAAGAAGCCCATTGCCATTCGATGGAAATTAGAAAGAGGTTGAGATGAAGTATGACTTGTTCTTTTTTTTCTAGTAAATTTATTTCTTTTTAATACACATTGCTTTATGAATCATGTTAGGAGAGAAAAATCAGAGCAAAAGGGAAAAACTATGGGAGAGATAAAATAAAACAGAAAAAAAAAGTGAACATAGCATATGTCGATTTACAGTCAGTCTCCTTAGTTCTGGATGCAGATGGCATTTTCTGTCCAAAATCTGTTGGAATTTCTTTGGATCACTGAACCACTGAGAAGAACCATATCTTCCATAGTTGATCATTGCACATTCTTGCTATTATTGGGTACACTCAGGATCAGTTCGTCTAAATCTTTCCAGGCCTTTCTAAAATCAGCTTTTTCATCATTTTTTATAGAACAATAATACTCCATTACCTTCATACACCACAACTTGTTCAGCCATTCCCCAATTGATGAGCATCTGCTAAAAATAAAAAATAAAAAGACTGCAAGACATATTAGAGATTCCTCAAGACAAATATGGAGACAACAAATTTGGACCAAGAAATGACTCATAGACAAAAACCAATATCATAGGCTCATTTTAACCCACAATAGATCTTGGAAGTCAACTAGTCCAATTTCTTTGCCACAGAACAGTCAAATGAGTTATTAAAAAATATATCAATATTAATCAAAGGAATTGCGATTCAAAGAAGAATCCTCTGACTCCAGATACAAATGTATTTTCCACAACAAAGGACTCTCACCAATTAAGAAGAATGCTACAATCCTGAATGTAACACTGCTAAGTCCCACTAACAGGAGACATTGCAGTGAATTACAGAAAGCAGACAAACCCATGCCAGGCTCAACATTTCTCAAAGATCATAAATAATATAAATGATGCTTATTATCACTAAAAACCTGTGAACAGTTGGGTAATGTCTACTGTGCATTCTCTGATAAGTTGTTCTTTTATTTATTTAAAACATACATAACAAGGACAATGAGACAGATAGATGACATATTGGATAAAGTGCAAGACCTGGAATCAGGAAGACATATCTTCATGAATTCAAATCTGATTTCAGATATTTGTTAGCTATGTGACTTTCAGTAAGTCATTTAATTCTATTTGCCTCAATTTCTTCATCTGTAAAATGAACTAGAGAAGGAAATGGTGAATTACTTCAGTATTTTTACCAAGAAAAATCTCAAAAGGAGTCACAAAAAGTCAGTTATAAATGATTAAACAATAAAAAACAAGAGTAATGGAGCTATCATGTGTAATGTTCTCTGAAGGACACTCATATGTGCTCTGGAATGATCCAGAAATCTTAATGGTACCCATAACAGAACGAATGCTTAGAAGATGAATGCTGACTAAGATAGGAAGAACCACCTACTCCATAAGTGAGAGTCTCTCCTGTTTTCACCAACTCTAGCCATCCCTCTTGCAGGCAAAGGGCATTAATCTCCACCAATGAAGAGAGAATTTGAACTCATGAAGATGAGTTTCTAAAATATATAAAGAAGTGTGTCAGATTTATAAGTATACAAGTCATTCCCCAATAGATAAATGGTCAAAGGATATTAAATTTTCAGATGACAAAATTAATGCCATTTATAGTGATGAAAAAAAAATGTTCTACTCACTATTGATAAGAGAAATACAAATGAAAGCAACTCTGAGGTACTATCTCACACCTTTCAGATTGACTAAAATGACAGGAAAACATAATGATAAATATTGGAGGGGATGTGGGAAAATTGGTACACTAATGCATTGTTGGTGGAGTTGTAAAATGATCCAACCATTTTTGGAGTACAAATTGGAACTATGCCCAAAGAACTTATTGTGCATACCCTTTGACCCAGAAGTACCATTACTGGGTCTCTATCCCAAGAAAATTATAAATGAGAGAAAAGGACCCACATGTGCAAAAATGTTTGTAGCACCTCTTTTTTGGTTGCAAAGAATTGGAAAAGGAGTAGTTTTCCAACTGAACAAGCTATGATTCATGAAAATAATGGAATATTACTGTTCTATAAAAAATGATGAACAAGGTGATTTTATAAAAAATCTGGAAAGATTTACATGAACATGAAATAAGTGGAACCAGAAATATATTGTATACCATAACAACAAGGATATATCAACAATGAAAGACTTGGTTTTACTCAGTGGTTCAGTGATCCAAAGTAATCCCAATAGACTTTAGACAGAAAAAGCAATCTGCATCCAGAAAAAGATCTAAGAAAACTGAATATAAAACAACATGCTATGTTCCATTTCTTTTTTCTGTTTTGTTTTATCTCTCCCGTAGTTTTTTCCCCTTTTGCTCTGATTTTTCTCTCCCAACATGATCCATAAAACAATATGTATTATAAAATAAACTTACTACAATAAAAAAGAAAGAAAGAAAACTGTGATGGACTTGGATCTTTTCAACAATGAGATGATTCAAGGTAATTCCAATAGACTTGAGATGGAAAGAGCCATCTGCATCCACAGCTACTGAATGTGGATCGAAGCATAGTATTTTCACTCTTTTTTGGTAGTAGTGATGGTTGCCTTTTTTTTCTTGTGGATTTTTTCCCCTTTTAATCTGTTTGTGTATCTGTGTCATGTTGTGCAATGTGACAAATGTGGAAATACATTTAGAATAATTGTACATGTTTAACCTATATCAGATTGTTTGCTGTCTAGGGGAGGAGAAAGGAGGGAAAGGAAGAGAAAAAATTGAAATACAAGGTTTTGCAAAGGTGAATGTTGAAAATTATCTTTACATGTATTTGGAAAAATAAAAGGCTATTACAAAAAAGAAAGAAAGAAGTTGAAAAGCAAGAGGTGGAGCAAGGGAAATAGTTATGGGGAGCATGGTGGAGAAATAAGTCCAGAGAGTCAAGAATGAAGTAGAAAGAGGGCTGAAGTAGTAAACAAGTTATGGGGTGGGGGGCTTCCTAAAGATGGAGGAGCTAGGAAGAAACAACACAACAGAGCAACCTTCCAGAATGAGAAGGCTTCAGGGACAGAGACATCTTTCTGGATGAGGCTACTGTAGTGCAGTGGAGGAAAAAAAAATCCCCCAGGAATAAGACCCAAAAAGGAATGAACAGTGAACAAATGGAAGAAATATAATTGTTCTATATTCATTGTCTGCTTTGTATGTTAAATATCTTTTCTAGAAGAGACATCATTAATGTCTTTCAGGAGAGGCTCTAGAAGCGAACCATACCTAAGTGTTATTTAAAGATATTGCACAGACCCCAAGAGAGGGATAAAAGTTTGATTCCTTTCTTTGGGGATCAGGCTCCTCCATGATGAATCAAGTCTTCCTGAGTAGAGAGTTAGACTGGAAAATATTTTCAAACCTTAAAGTACCATAATAATACTAAGTATTAGTAATAATGTAATTAGTAATAGTAGTAAATCCAATATATTGAATGCCACTGGTCATTAAGAATCACGACATGATGATCTTCATGAATATTGCAAAGATAGAAGCACATTAACTTGAATATGGACTGATACTAGGTCATTCCCTAGAATTTGTGTTATTGACTGAGTTCTGATTTGAGTTTTTGTTTTATTATTTTATCTTTCTCTTAAAAAATCTGACTTAGGATTTTGTTTAGTTGACATCTTTTTTTTTAATGATTTTTTATTGTCTTCTAAAAGAGGCAATGTGATAGAGTAAATAGAGGACTGGTCTCAAAATCAGAAAGACCTTAGTCCTCATTGTACTTCTGTCATACACTGATTGTTTGACTTTGAAAAAGTCATTTTATTTGCTCTTGTTTATACATAATTATTCACATGGTGTCTCCCTCATGAAAGTCTGAGTTCCCTGAAAGTAGGGACTGATTTTTTGCCTTTTTTTTTTCTTTTGTATCCTCACGTCTTAGAAGCATGTATGATTCATAATAAGTATATAATAAATGTTTCTTAATTTGTCCTAACATTACTTGATTTCACTTAATCTCTCAGGGAAACTAGGTGGCACAATGAATAGAATGCTAGACTCATCTTCATGAGTATAACTCTCATGTCATTTTGTGTCCTTGGGCAAGTCACTTATCCCCATTTGCTTCAATCCCTCACCTGTAAAATAAGCTGCAAGATATAGCCAACCAGTCTAGTCTCTTTGCCAAGAAAATTCCAAATATGGACATGGTTGAAAAACAACAAACCTCTCAGTACTCTAGGCACTTCTCTAAAATTTTAAATTACAAGGAGGATGCCAACCTGAATTGATAGAAAAATAGCCTTTACACCACTGAAATTACAAATCTATTTTTTATCCCTAAGGCGAGAGTGCAAACAAACACTACAGAATGTCAAATTAAATCATTCTGACCAAATAAATTGCATTTTCGTCAATATCATATATGTCTGTGCCAAGTGATTTGGCAGGTTTGTTCAAGTCTCCTATTTATGGACCAATATAGACAAAATCTAAGGCAAAAAACATTAAGTTCTCTGCCATTATTTCTGTTTTTCACCCATGTATCAAGTCATGTATTCCCTTCTACTTGTAGCTTCCTCTGTGCAAGGCTTATTCACTTAGGAAGCAGTGCAAATGGCATCCAGTCCACTGTTTTCCCTTAAACAACAGCTTTATAATATACAAGCTGTTCCCTTGACTAAAATTTTGGATCAGGAAGTTGTTTACCAACTACAAATGAACACCAAAACCCAGGGAGAAAACATTGGATCCAGGTTACTGTCCGCCCTGTAAAATTTATAATGATTTACGTGTTCCTTCAGAATTACTGAGTGTTTTCTTAGGGCAAAGAAATCCACATCTAGATTCCTTTTTTCTTTCTAATGCTTTGTTTTGAATTTTACACTATTCACAACATGCAACACTGGCTCCACTCACTGGACGTTAAGTATTATTGCAAAGGCAAACTTGGCAACAATATTGGCAAACTGACAAATGTTTCAGGCAAAGTCATTTCAATGAATTTCATCTATCATGCTAAAATGTGGGCCACATCTGGATTGGTGATAATTTTCTAAAGAAAATATGCATTTCTTGAAATAAATTTAGGCTTTTTTTTCCTTTGACTACTCCTTAGCTATCCAAACATTTCTCAGTTGGAAATGATCATTTCAGCAGGAAACTATGACCATTGCTTTGGGGAACTGTAACTCAGAATATAATGGTATGACAGAACTACTTATAAATCAGTCATAATTTGACTGACATGGAAGACTGATAAGAGGTTCAGTTACATAGCTGAGTTAATTTTCTGTTGGGTTTTGGTATTTATTTGCCAGGTTTATATGACACATATATGGACTAACAAACTAATGGCTTACATCGAAAGTCTTGTTTTCACAGCAGAAAATAATCCACTCATTCATTGATTTGTCTTGACAACGTTTCCAACCAAGGGGCAAAAATCAGTAACATCTAAAAGGTGGAGTAATCACTATTTATATGCATTATTCCTCTAAAGAACTACTTCTGAGGGCTATCACCCTATACATAACACTTCCAACAAAATTTGACAGGTGACCACTACTGACTGAAATGGAGATGTTGGACTTCTTGAATAAATGGATACCACATACCTGAAGTATGGTTTGCTGCCTAATATTGTTAATCCACCTTCCTTCCCTCCTCACCTTCATTATTTCCTTTGAAATTTTTGACCTTTCATTTCTCCAGACAGATTTCAAACTTTTTTTTAGCTCTATTAAGTAACTCTGTGAAAGATGGATTGATTTAAAACTGAATGAGTAAGTAAATTTAGATCATATTTTACTTTTATTTGACTGGCTGGACCTATTCTTTTTTTTTTTTTTAGGATTGATGTTATATGACTAAAAGAAATATTATTGTTGTTGTTTTTTAATAACTTTTTATTGACAGAACCCATGCCAGGGTAATTTTTTACAACATTATCCCTTGCACTCACTTCTGTTCCGATTTTTCCCTTCCCTCCCTCCACCCCCTTCCCCAGATGGCAAGCAGTCCTATACATGTTAAATAGGTTATGGTATATCCTAGATACAATATATGTGTGCAGAACCGAACAGTTTTCTTGTTGCACAGGGAGAATTGGATTCAGAAGGTAAAAAATAACCCGGGAAGAAAAACAAAAATGCAAGCAGTTTATATTCATTTCCCAGTGTTCTTTCTTTGGATGTAGCTGCTTCTGTCCATCCTTGATCAATTGAAACTGAGCTAGATCTTCTCTTTGTCAAAGAAATCTACTTCCATCAGAATACATCCTCATACAGTATCGTTGTTGAGGTATATAGTGATCTCCTGGTTCTGCTCATTTCACTTAGCATCAGTTCACGTAAGTCTCGCCAGTCCTCTCTGTATTCATCCCGCTGGTCATTTCTTACAGAACAATAATATTCCATAACATTCATATACCACAATTTACTCAACCATTCTCCAGTTGATGGACATCCATTCATTTTCCAGCTTCTAGCCACTACAAACAGGGCTGCCACAAACATTTTGGCACACACAGGTCCCTTTCCCTTCTTTAGTATCTCTTTGGGGTATAAGCCCAGTAGAAATACTGCTGGATCAAAGGGTATGCACAGTTTGATAACTTTTTGAGCATAATTCCAAATTGCTCTCCAGAATGGCTGAATGTGTTCACAATTCTACCAATAATGTATCAGTTAGACCTACTCTTAAGTAACTAATAATTTCTATTTAAATCTGCTTCTTTCCCATAGATAATATTTTTGTAATTTATAGAGTTCCCATGAGTCTTGGTACATAGACTTCCAAGTGTTTTGTATATTCTGTAGCTTTTTTAAAAATTGAATTTGTCATTCTATTTTTTCTGACTCAGATTTCTTGGTCAGATAAGGAAATATTGAAGATTTATGTCAATTTATTTTATATCCTGAAATTTTACTAAAATTAATTGTTTCTGTTAATTTTTAATTGACTAATATTCTTGAAATATATTCTCAAAAAACAATAATTTTGCTGCTTCTTTTCTTATGCTTCTTTTCTCAATTTCTATTTCTTGTCTCATTGCTATAGAACACATTTCTAATACCACATTAAACAGCAATGATGTTAATAATGATCTTTGCTTTATTCCTGATAATATTGGAAAAACTTCTAGTTTGATCTTCGGTTCATATGATACTGGTTCTTGGTTTTAGAAAAATACTATTTATCATATTAAGGAAAGATCCATGTATTTCTTTTTAATAGGAATGGATATTATATTTCATCAAAAGCTTTTTCTATATCTGTGGCTTCTAGTTTAAAGTTCATTTTATATGATGCTGGTTCTTGGTTTTAGAAAGATACTCTTTATATTAAGGAAAGATCCATTTATTCCTTTTTAACAGAAATGAATATTGTATCTTGTCAAAAGCTTTTTCTGTATCTATTGACATAATCATGTGATTTTTGTCATTCTGTTAATATATTATGAAATAATATATATTACACATATAATACATAAGTATATTATGTTGATAATTTTCCTAATATTAGATATGCTATGTAATTGAAAATAAGCAAGGAAGAAGAAGAAATAAGTACAAAAGTACCTACATCTGATGGGATACTAGAATATCTGTCAAGGAGTGAAAAGAGACTGAGAGGAAAATAACTAGGCTGATATATTAGCCTGTTGTAGTGGAAATAGATGTGGACTGGTAGTTAGGAGATCTGGGAACTAATTCCTATAGCATCTCTAATTTGCTATGACATTAGGCAAGCCTTTTGAGCACTCTGAGTCTAAATTTTTTCATCTATTAAATAAAAATAATAATACCTATCTTGATTCCTTCCTGGTGTTGGTCTGAAGAGTAAATAAGATGGTGTGGAAACATCATGTGTAAGTTGTCATTATGATTTGCTCTCTGAACTAGTTCCAAATCACAAGGACTTTTCTTTGCTGCTGCCCATAAGACTCTATAATGTATTACTCAAACATCTAGAGATGCTCAATATCATCACTGTCTGGTTCTGCTTGATACCTGATTATAGAACCTGAGTCAACACCTCATTCCTGAATCCTACAATTAATCTAATGTGATAAATACTATAATTTCTGATATTTAATCTTGACTCAAAGTAAACAGGAAGTTCTTTTAACTTCCTCCATAGAGAACCTGATAAACTATGGCAAATTATAAGAGTCATCAAAAAAAGTGAAGTGTACTATGCAAATTTTGTAATAAAATCTGAAATGTGCCTGGATTTTCTATTTTACTTTAATTCTCTTCTGAAAGAACTTTAACTCATCTTCAACCAATCCAGCAGTTACCTCTCAATTAGTTTAATTACAATTGTACATCTGAGGCATACATTTAACTTTGAAGATTTGCAAAGATCTGGCTTCACTATACACACTCCCAAGCCCTCATTTTATGGTCTACTTGTGTGATAACTTAACTAAAAGAGAGGCCATTAGGGGACACCACTGTCAATCAGAAAAAAAATTGGTTAAGTAATTATGATGCAAATTAAGGAAGACATCAGTCAGCAAGCATTGGTTAAGTGCCTACTATGTGTCATTCACTATGTGCTGGATCTAGAAAAAAAAAGTAAAATAAAAGAGTTTCTGCTTTCAAAAAGTCTATAGTCTAATGGGGAAGACAACATGTAAACAACTAAGTATAAAAAGTTATACTCAAGATTAATTGGAGATAATCAACGGAGGGAAGGTACTGGTATTAAGGGGGATTAAGAAAGTGTGGACACAAACTATACTAGCTTTTTTAATTGGCAAAAATATCCTTGGTTCTTATTTCCTCCTCTCTGCTAGCTAGCCACTCTTCTTTTGTAAATAATATTTTAGTTTTTCCAATTACATGTAAAGATCATTTTCAACATTCATTTTATAAGATTCTGAGTTCCAATTTTTTCTCATCCCTTTTTTCCCACTCCTCTCCCCAAGATAGCAAACAATCTGATATAGGTTACACATATGTAATTGTGGAAATCAATCCCATATTAGTCATGTTATGAAAGAAGAATCAGAGGTAAAAGGGAAAAGTCACCCAAAAAAGTGAAAATAGTATGCTTAGATCTACATTCTCTGGATGAGGATAGCTTTTCCATCATGAGACTTTTGGAATTGTCTTAGATAATTGTATTGATGAGAAAAACTAAGTCAACCATGGTTATCATCTTGCAGTGTTATTGTTACTGTGTATAATGTTGTCCTGGTTCTGTTCACTTCACTTAGCATCAGTTCATGTAAATCTTCTGAGAGTTTTCTGAAATTCACTTGCTCATCATTTTTATACATAAGAGTATCCCATTATATTTATATACCATAATTTGTTCAGTCATTCCCTAATTGATGGCCATTCCCTCAATTTCCTTTAGCATCACAAAAAGAGCTAGACCCATCAAAGATACCTGGAGAGGCCCAACCAGAAATGATACCAAGCTGGGAGTTCTTTTCCTCCTTTGCTCCTGCAGTCTACATTCCCATATTTCTGGTAATGGCACTTTTATTTTGTTCCTTTCCTAGCTAGACACTGAAAATCACTTGCTTCCTTTACAGAACTGAGGGACAGATATCTATTATCAGACTTAATTCTAGTGTTCTAGATTAAGCCTGGCAGACCATTTCCCCACTAATTTATAGGAACTAATTCAATATAGGAACAAATTGGGACACTCAAGTCATTAAATGGTTAACAAAAAGAGATCCACTCAGCTATATCAAGAGAAAGATGTTCAAAAACCTCACTTGTGTGCAAGTTCAAGCTTATGAATTTGAGAGGAACTGTGAGAGGTAAAAAGAAGTATAAAATCAGGTAACTATTGGGTAATTTGAGGACACTCAGGTTTACTGGTCTGAGTGAAGCTCCTGTGGAGACTTGTAATGTTCAGGTTAGCTTTCTGGAGGTCTTTCAGATGGGCCTTGGTCTGAGCAGGATACACACCATGAGAATGGTCAGGAATAGAGTCTTTATCTGGCCCAGTCTTGATCTTACTGGAGTGCCGGAGGTAGAAGAGCCACCAGGAGGATGGTCAAAAATGGAATATCTCATTTCCAGTCCTTCTCAGCCTTTAAATACCTTGGTATGATTACATCATTGCAGCACACTATGTATGTGTGAACTAGAGAACAATTACATCACCATGCTAAGTACTAATTATATGTATACTAGAGAACCATCATCTCATCAATTCCACTGAGTTAACACCTTGTTGTAAGTATCCTTGTTTCAAGTATACTTCTCCAAAGTTCCAGCCCTCTATAGAGACCTATCAGCTAAGCATCTTTGTACTTCTTTGTACTCAAGCAATGAGGGAGTGAGACCTTCATCCCTAGAGCTGACCAAGTCTTAGAAATGTTTCAGTACCTTTTAAGAAAAAAAATTAATCTAACTTTCAAAGGGAAAAGGTTTGAATGTTGCTGTTACCATGGTTAGTTTTACTGAATTGTTTTTCCATTTTTTTATTCATGTTATAAGGTTTGGTTTTCTGGGGAGGGGGAAAAATAAAATTAAAGGTAATATAAAATGTTAATAATAATCACTTTTTAAAAATAAGATGTGGATTATCCTGAGAAAAATGAAAATCTCTTCCACTACCTCCCTGCCCCATTCAAAAGTGGAAGATGAAATCCTTCCAAGGCATGACAAGGAAGAAATACATATTTTGGAATGCATATATCCCTATTCCTGCTGTGTTGTATCTACCTCTGGAGATAGATACATCTTCATTCATTGAATATCTTACTTTCATAACTAGATTTTTAACTTTCTGTGGGCAGAGTGCTATCTGTTGTGGTTTTTTAAAAAATAAATTATTCAATTATCAAGCAATTATCAATTGGCAAACATTTGCAAAATCATAGATGATAAAATGGATGATTTTGATTACATAAAATTTTAAAGCTTTTGTACAAACAAATAAGAATAAAAAAGAAACCATTAACCAGTTGAAAAAATGAGTTTTTGCAGCAATTATCTCTGATAAAAACATCATTCCCAAAAGATATAAGAAACTGGTAAGAATAAGAGCCAGCAGTTCTCAAAAGGAAAAAACTAAGTTTTCTATTGTTATGTAAAAAATGTTCCATATCACTAATAATTAGAGAAATGCAAATTAAAGCAGCTCTGAGATTACACTTCACATCCATGAGATTGTCCAAGTTGACCAAAAAGAAAAAAAAAAGGAAAATGACAATTGCTAGAACTTGTACATAGCTGGCATTTAATAAGAATGCACTCAAATTTTTGCTTATTATATAACTGAATGTTGTAAGGTTTTCTGTCTACTTCATGTTTGGATTGTCACAATTTGGAAATGAGAATGAAAGAACCTATTATTTATTGTCTGAATTATCTTAAAAAGCTCTTTAGAGTTATGGCTATAATATGGAAATGTGTTTTTTATGATTTTCTGTGTCTTGCCTCCCTTCTCAAGGAGGAAGGGAGGGAAAGAAGAGAGAGAATTTGGAACTCAAAAATGTTTTAAGTAAATGTTAAAAAAAAAAAAAAAAGTTTGAAATGTAATTGGGAAATATTTAACAAAACAAATAAAAAAATATATTTTTAAAAGTTCATACCTGTAAAAATATTTAGGTGAAATGAACTCTTGTTAGGGAAATTAATGATATGCTTCTGCTTATTTTTTAGGAGTATATTGCTGACATATGACTATTTTTATATCAATCAGATGGCATTTGTTTTTTTCACTCTACTATAGGCCAAGATCATAAGAGTTTCTAGAGTACAAGGGCTCTTAACCTTTTGGGGGGCCATGGATCCCTCTTGGTAATATGGTGAACTCTTTTTAAGAATACTGTTTTGCATGTATTGGTCTACCTGTCATCTGGGGAAGGGGTGAGGAGAAGGAGGGGAAAAACTGGAACAAAAAGTTTGGCAATTGTCAGTGCTATAAAATTACCCATGCATCTAACTTATAAATAAAAAGCTATTAAAAAATTTTAAGAGACTATCACATAGCATAAAAATTTAAGGATCAGATGAGATAGCATATAAAGTGCATAAACATTATTAGAAGTATGATTTATAATAAAATTAATGTGTTTTAAAAAAAAAAGAATACTGTTTTGCATGTATTGCTCTACCTGCCATCTGGGGGAAGGGGTAGGGAGAAGGAGAGGAAAAATTGGAACAAAAAGTTTTGCAATTATCAATGCTGAAAAATTACCCATGCAGATATCTTGTAAATAAAAAGCTATAATAAAAAAAGAATAATGTTTTGGATTTTTCTTCATAATTAAAAGAAAATCTAAATTTCAATTAGTAAAAATAAAAATGTACTTTTTTCCCCATCCAAGTTCACACATCCTGTCCCCTCTCCAAAATCTATTCCCAGATCCCATGGGGGAAGGGGGGTGTTTTGACCCCAGTCTAAGTATTCCTGCTCCAATCTTATTTCCTATTGTATTTCAATGTTTCAACTGTTCCAGAATTAAAATCCAGCATTTAAACCTAGAATCAGAATATTCCATCTGAGTATTACTTACTATATTTCAAGCACATACCTGCTAACAGGGTTATTGTGAGGCACAAATAAGATCATGTATGTTTATCACAGCTATGTGGAGTTCTGCTAGGATGGGAGTAGTATTCCCTCCTCAGTACCAGCCATTGCCCTCATGGGCAGCATTCCTGCTTGCTTCCTAATCCTTCAGGAGTGACTCTGCCTAGCCTTTCTTAGCTTTGTGCCTGAATTGTGGTTGTGTTGACTACTCACAGAGACAATGAAAGGTGGAAGTGGAAGTGCACAAAGCCTACTTCTCTTTCCAATTCCAGCTCATCACAGTTTCCTTAAATGAAGCTGCTGACTCATTTGCCTAGAAATAACCAGGTCCAAGTTTTTTCTCTTTGGTCTGGGGAGTTTCAAATTGAGTCATCTCTCTTATTTATATTTCTGAGTCCTCATATAGGAAAAGATGCCATGTATCTATACCTATATGTCCATATTGATATATGTCTATTTCTATCTATTGATCTTCTCTATATAATTATATCCCCAGAATTGTAGATATCATATATGTTTATGAGGGGAAATTGTGATTATGATTTTTATAATGATCAAGATGATATGTGTAATAATTATATTAATAATTTAGATCTCTCAGATCTGCCTTTTCTGACTTGGAAATATTACAATGCAGCTTAAAATGATCAATCAATTCTTGACAACATACTCCTGTGTATATTAAGAAAAGAAGTGTCAAAGATTGTAGAATTTGTTCCCACCACAAAACACTGGTCCTGTCCCCCCAAGTAGCATCCCCCATAATTTGAAATAATCACTTAACAACTATTCCCACAGATCTGGAGAACCATATTGTCCTATATTTGTGGGCTTGTCATGGGAAACCACACAGGCCCTTAAAATCATCTTATTGTAATCCACCTTCCCCCTTCCTTCCCATTTATGATTTGTGTATAAAATCTCTATATTCCTGCAACAGGAAGAGGTCTCCTAGCCAGGAGAACTTCCAGTTTGCAAACTATATTCCTCACTCTGTTTTGTACAGCTCCAGGTATTCACCGTTTAGAGACCAAGACAGTAAAATTATTTTAACATATACATATATATAAACCTATCTATATTTATATAGTTGCATATCTATGTAACTATATTCCTAGGGATAAATATATATACTTGTATTATGAAAATATATATCTATAAACTTGTCTACAGCTATATATCTCCAATGCTCTGGACAGATAGAAATAGTGGTATAGAGATATATAAATGATAAAGATATAGATATGGACATAAAGACAGAAATATAGGTATATATTTCTAAATATACACACATATCTATGTATATATTTGTATATACAGAGAAACATATGTATATACATATTATGTATATATGTATGAATACATAAATATATCTGCTGTTAATGCTAATATATTTGTATGTTTATTAACATAAATCTATAGTATGCATTGATATTAAATATTATGCTGATTATATTATATAATTAATATTATAGTATTCTATTACATCATTAATATTAATCATTTTAATAGATAATACACCATGATAAATAAAATTTATAATTATTCTTATTATAGTTTTCCCAATGATATCTCACAATTCCAAAATCAATTTCTCTTTCTTGCTCTCTCCGTCAGTTTTTCACTATTACTTTTCTCAGTTGCATTTGAGCAACAAAGCCTAGAGATCAGCAATGTCATTGTTGACCATATTTATTTTTAGTTGGACTTATCTCACATGAAGCATATACTTAGAACCATGGCAACTTCTACCCTGGCTCAATGCTGAAGGGCTTGCGCTTAAATTAATGAAGCATTCCTTACTGACCTTTGAGCAGGAATAACTGCTAATTCAGTGGACCTTAAAAAGGAATGATTTCATACCTGTCTCTGTCTCTGTATGTCTCTATCTCTCTGTCTGTCTTGTTTTTCTCTCTCTTGCTCCAACTCAATGTGTGACAAGCAGTTCTCCTTGGTTTTCTTGAGAAAAAAGGGGAAGATCAGCCTGACCCAAAGAGAGGGTAAACTGAGCACACTGAATCTGGGCTTTGGAACCATGAGAGCCTCTTTTGTGTGGAGAACTTTTTCTGGACATAAGTACCTGAGCAGTGATTCTGAGAGGGACATTTTCAGCATTGGAACTCTAGATATCCTGGGTCTCTTAGAGCTTTCTGATACAGGAAGAGTTTCCTCATCAGTGGACAGCAAGTGAGAAGAAGCTCCTCAGTCCTGTTCCCCAGGATCCTGAGTGACATGGAAAACAGAGAAGAACAAAGACAAAATTTGGGATGCTGATTCAGCAGTCCTGTAAACTGCTTTATGTTTGATTTTTTAAGTGTCAACCTCCCTTAGAGAATAATCGTAGTGAAAAGTTTTGATGCTGTTTTTGTTTAAGAAAATACACAAAATTGACAGATACTAAAATATGTTTGAAAGAGAATAAAAGGAAGAAGAGGAAGAGGAAAAGGTAAATGAGATGGTGAAGGAGAGAAAAAGCTGGTGGAAGAAGAGGAAGAAAAGGAGGGGAAGAAGAAGAGAAGTGAGGAAGAGGAAAAGAGAAGGAGGAGAAAGAGGTAAATGAGATGGCAAAGAAGAGAAAGAGTGGTAGAGGAGGAAAAGGAAGAGGACGAGGAGGAGAGGAGGAAGAGGAGAAGGAAGGAAGAGGAAAAGGAGGAGGAGGGGGAGGAGGAGGAAGAAAAAGAAAGAAGAATCATTTATATAGCACATTAAGAATTGCAAAGCACTTTACATAATCTCTTATTTTATCTTCACAACCCAGGGAACTTAGTACTATTTTCTACTCATTTTACAATAAAGAAACTGAGATACAGAGAGGTTAAATGCCCAGTGACTTGGCACATCTTGTGTTTTGAGGCTAGATGGAAATTTGGGGTTTCCTGACTATAAATTCAGCTCTTTCCTTCATTGAGCCACTTAGCTTCTTCTGGAAATTGAGGAAAGAAAGCCAGAATCAGAAAGTGGCTCTTTCCAGGAACAAAGTCTCCTCTGAAATGCTAAGACTACATATGTAACTATATATATAGATACAAAAAAAAGTTTGTTTTTATATGTGTATGTATATATATACATGTACTACCCATATGGTTATATACACTACAACTGTTCAAGTGCACTCCACTTGTAAAGTAATTTTTAACTTTGAAGTTCCACTTAATTGTAGAGAGGGTCTGGACGGTGAGAACTCAGCCCTTATTGGCTTATGCAGCAATGTCAGCCTGACACAGACTCCCACGTGGACTTTGGAGCCTGCATAGGCATTCTGTCAACTTGTCACCTAATTAAGAAAAAGGGGAATAGAAAAATAAAACAGTCCCCACTCTCAAGGAGTTTGTTTCATTGAGAAATAGCTTGCTTGAATGTAGATAAAAATATAAACAAAATTAACAAGGGAAATTCCAGCTCATTCACTAGCCACAGAGGAGATCAGAAAGTGCCTCATATAAAACGAAGCATTCAAACGAAGCTTTGAAGTAAAAAAAGATTAAAAGGAGTGAGTTCAAATCCAGCCCTCAGACACTTATTAGCCATATCACTCTGGCAAGTCATTTAAACTGTTTGCCTCAGTTGCTTCATCCATAAAATGGGAATAATAACATCACTGACCTCCTAGCTTTATTGTAAGGATCCAATGAGATAATGTTTATAAAATGGACAGTGTCTGGTATACAGCAAGCACTATATAAATGGTCATGTCCTCATGGACCATAGTACGTCAACACAGTACATGGGGTTTTCTTAGCAAAGATACTGGAGTAGTTTGCCATTTCCTACTCTGGTAGATTAAGATAAAAAGGATGAAGACCCTGTACCCAGGGTCACATAACTAATAAGTGTCTGTGGCAGAATTTGAACTCAGTTCTTCCTCACTTCATGTCCAGGACTCTATCCACTGAGTCACTTAGCTGCCCCATATAAGTGGTAGCTATTATTATCATATAAGTTTTAACTATTATTAAAAGAGGCAAAGGCTAGGAGTGAACATGTTCCAAATGCACAAGGGAAGAATGGAAAGTCATGAATGAGGTAAAACAAAAGCATCCAGTTTGACTGAACCCTCAGATTTATAAATGGGACTATTGTGTATTAAGCCTAGAAAGGTAGAATAGATTGAGAAGAACATTAAATGATCCAAGAGGGAATAATAAGACACTGGAGTCCAGGAGGATCACAGCTCAAGAGATAAATCCCTATGTTATAGCAATTAATAAAATTGTTTCTGTCTAAAGTCCCCACAATAAAAGGATTCATCTAAACCATGATGGGTTCAGCATCTTATACTTCATTTTGGTAGCATTTAATGGAGAGGCTAGAAGAAAACCAGGATGCAATGCTAGCTATCCCATCAGATATGATTACTGGATAGAGTGGATTTTGCTTTGTTACAAAGAAAGCTCAGTAAGGGTAGAATATTTAGGCATAATTTAAAATAAGTGCAATGTATATATAAAATCGATATCAGATTATTTACCATCTTGGGGGAGAGGAGGAAGGGAGGAAGGAATAGAATGTGGAACTCAAAACTTTTTTTAATGTAAAGCATTGTTTTAACATGTAATTGGGAAAAATAGTTTTAAAAAATAAAATACAATGCAATATAAAGAAAATCAATAACACTCTTTGTAATTGTTTGCCACAGTTCCCTTTTATTGTCTTGCCTCATTTTCCCTAAATTGTTCTGTCTCAGTTCTTTTAATTGTTCTGCCTCAATCCCCCTGGTTGCAATCCCCCTTCCTGATCATTAAGACTGAGATAATTAAGGCTTGGAGATCTGGCCATTCTGACATTCCAAAAGAGTCATAAAACTCCAGTTCCCCTATCTCAGATACCTAACAGATACCTAACTCTATCTCTAAGTCCAGACTTCCTGGCTCTAGTTTGACTATCACCTTTATTCCCAATTAGTAAGAATTTATGGTCCTTCCCCCAACCTGTCAGAACCGCATTGATGGTCCCCTTCTTGGAAATTCCCGCTCTCAGTGTTATGACTCCACCTCTGCCTCTGTCTACCCTGGTAGCTTAGAGCTATGTGTCTACATATTTCATGGGAATCTCACTTTGGCTTCTGGATACTTTAAGACTTATTCAGTACTGGGGGCAACAAGGATCCTGTTTTACATAATCTCCTACATGGTATGCCATAATAAGAAAAACAAAATACTGACTTATTTTGTCTTCAAAAGATATGGATCCAATTCCAAGATTCTTGTTTACTTTAACAACCAGCCTTTGGCATATCAGTTTCCTTCAACTTTCTCATTTTTAAAGAATGGATTAAATGACCTCTAATCCTTTTCAACTCTAAATCCCTATGATTCTGGTTTTGTCTAATGAATTAGAATCAGCAGATCTAGAGCCTTAATTTTTAAGCTTTTAAAATAACTGGCTATGTAGGTATAACAGGAATATTCTTTTTCTACAAGGAAGAGACCACTTCATGAACACACAGGAGATAATAATTTAATGGCAAAGGAGGATTGTGGACAATGAGGAATGTTGCCCCTTATTATCAAACATTGTTAGTTTTAATTCTTTACAGAGGCTGAGGAAACAGGGAGATGGTAATGAAGTGTAAGGATTAAAAAAGCTAGAAGAGGAGAAGGTAAGAATGTATAATTTCAATTTAATTAGAACCAGGACCTATAAAGTTTGCGTTATCATTATGATTCAGATTCACCTTGGTCCTCTAGCTTGATTAATCTTGTTTTTATACTGTTCTTTCTCAGATTCTTTATTATTTCAAAATTTTTCAATTCAATTCAACAATCTATTATATCCAGGTGCAATTAGGTGATGTAGTGGTCAAAGTACTGAGCCTAGAGGCAGGAAGATTCACCTTCCTGAATTCAAATCCAGCTCAGATACCCACTAGGTATATGTAATCCTGGCCAAGAAATTTAACTCTGTTTGCCTCAGTTTCTTCAATTGTAAAATGAACTGGGAAAATGGCAAACCACATCTTTACTAAGGAAATCCCAAATAGGGTCACAAAAAATCAGTTACAACTGAAAAAGATCCAACAATAACATTATATTCAGACTCTGAACTAGATGCTTAGAATAAAAAGACAAATACCAGAATACTCCTTGTCCTCAATAACTTTAAATTTTATATACAATGAACAAGTGCCTCCATGTACCATAAGGAAATGATTAATTGACATCAGTGCTTTTATCATACCATTTGGCTATTCTTAACAAATCACATCTTGGTCAAACCATAGCTGGAGAATTGTGTTCAGTTCCAGGCTTCACATTTTATGTAGATCACTGATAAGATGCCAAGCAGCCAGAATAACAAAGAACCTTGAGTTCATGTCATATGGAAATTGGCTGTTCAGGGATGTTCAGCCTGAAGAAGAAAAAACTTGAGGATGATAGATGCTATCTTCAAGGGCTTTCATATTAAGCTTGTTATATTTTGTGCCAGAGGATAGAACTATGGGCAATGGATAAAAAATTAAATAAATTTAGACTTGCTGCCCAGGAAAACTCCTTAGTGGTTAGAACTGTCCCACAACAGAATTAGAGATTCATTAGAGATCTTCAGGTAGAGGCTACCTTTGACCATTTGTCAGCTATGTTATAATGGGGATTTTTTTTGTTTGTTTGTTTTATGATGTTAGACTAAATAACTGCTAAGCTTCTTCCCAACTCTAAAACTCTGTGATTAGGTAGTCTGGAAATATAACTTAGCTTAATTCAAAGGACTAAGCACAAAACTGGAGATTTCCCAACATTGGGTAAAGTTATAAATCAGAGCAAACAAAAGTGTACTACATTGTTCAATTAATTCAACAGCTCATGGTCAAGGTCTTTCAAACCAAGCTAATCCTCAGTACAAGCAGTCCCCAATTTGGAAAGGATTATGATCCAGTCATTTAGATCTCAGAAGGCATTTTCTTTTAGAAACAAGTTATTACAGGTACTCTGGCACCAAGACCAGCCCACAGAAATGCACCAAGTACACTACCCACTGGGACACCAAACTAAGTTCAGTTTGGCTTGAATGAGAGTGTAAAAAACGTTAATTGTAAGTAGAAGTAATTTCTCAATATTTGTAATGTAAAAATAAAATTCATTAATGAAGAGAAGGAAGGGAGGAAGAAAAGAAGGAAGAATGAAAAAATGAAGGAACGAAGGGGGAAGAGAAAAGAAGAAAGAGGGAAAGGAAGAAACACGAAAGGGGGAAAAGAAGGGGAAGACAGGAGAAGGGAAAACTGAGACACATGGTCTGGAAAGGATATTCATTTTGTGAAGATACATTAAAAATTCATATAAAATTTATTTGAAAGAAGGACAACTGAATGCTATGATATTATAATAATCAAGCTTGGCTCCAATGAAAGATATAAAAATGTATTTCTCTTGATTCTTTGAAGATATAAGGAATGTATGGGTATTGGAACATTGAATATAATATTAGATTTTGTTGATAATATTAGTTTGCTGACCTTTCCCTTTTTATTGTCAAAAAGAATGGCTCTCTGAAAGGGGAAAGAGCTTGAAGGGAGGAGACAACAGTGATATAAAAATGAAAGATTCAGCAAAACTTTAAATTAAAAAATCTTATGAAGAAAGATGGTGAAGGATTGTGATTAGTATCACCTCATAAACCAGCTGGAAGCATTGGAAGGGAAAGCAATTTTACAGGAAGCTTGGTAAAAGATGCAATTAAATCAGATGACCCCAAGACATTATAAGGAAGAAACTAGAAGGACAAAAAGCAAATGAAAAAATAAAACAGATCTGTCAAGTCTATTAAAGCAAACTACATTATTAATTACAAATGAGAATGGAGAGCCTATATATGAGCTCCAACATGATAGTTCTCAATGTGTTGCAAGTGGAAATAGAAATGGCACTAATGAATACTACTGCCATCATAACAGCAATGAAAATTTCATTTATTTTCTTGAAATAATAATAGCTAGCATTTATATAGTACCTACTATGTGTCAGACACCGCTAAGTGCTTTACAAATTTTGTCAGACAACTCGGGTTATTTGGTTCAACACCTATAATGTACTGTTAAATGAAATGAAGTGCTAAGCCATAAAAAAGGAGCATTGAAGTGATATAATGGATAGAGCATTGAGTCTTGAGTCAGTTTGAAGTCTGGTCTCAAACACTTACTAGCTATGTGACCATGGACGATTCACTTAACTCTATTTGCCTCAGTTTCCTTATCTGTAATATGAGCTGAAGAAGAGAATAGCAAACTACTCTAGTATCTTTGCCAAGAAAACTCCAAATGGAGTCATAGGCAGCTAGATAGAACTATAAGATTCAACAGGAAAATGCTATAAATATGAAATACAACATATATCCTTGTTTCTATGGGAAAATATATTATGTAAACAGTGCAATGGATAGACTTGCTAGATCTAGCATCAGAAATATGGGTTCAAATCTATTTGATTTATTGGTTGTGTGACTTAATCTGTCTTCTTCAAATTCCTCATTTGTAAAACAAAACAAAACAAAAAGGATAATAGTTGCACCTATCTTCAGTATCATTTGGGAGAATAAAATGAAAATTTTTAAAGCACTTTGTCAACCTTGTAGAGTTATATAAATGTTCACTGCTGTTATTCAGAGTTCTTACTTGCAATTGTACCAGCCTATTTTCCTCCCACATTCAGCCTTTTCATAACCTTGTGCTCCCTCTGCTCTCCACCCATTTATCAGGTATTGAAACACCCATTTTTTTATCTTTAGTACGCTAAATGATTGAGGAAATGTAAGTGTTGGGCAACATATAGTTCTTCCCTTTAAATTTCCAGTTTGGTAGGAGAAACTCTGAGAATCTTCCCTTTCCAGATTGATTTCTTATAGGAAGGCAAACTAAGCCAACTTTTATCTCAATTCTTATCTAGCCTTTAATTAATTTTAAAGCTTTTTAATTTTCAAAATATTTGCATAGATAATTTCAACATTGACTCTTGCAAAAATTTGTGTTCCAGTTTTTCCTTTCCTCCCATTCCCTCCCTTAAAATCTCAAGTAATACAATATATGTTAAACATGTGCAATTCATATATGTGTGTATATATATATATATATACAATTATCATGCTGCACACAAAAAAATCAAATCAAAAAGAAAAAAATGATAAAACCAAAAAGCAAGCAAACAACAACAACAAAAAGAATGAAAATGCTATGTTGTGATCCACAGTCAGTTCCCACAGTTCTCTCCCTGGGTGCAGATGGCTCTCTCCATCATAAGACCATTGGAATTGGCCTGAATCACCTCACTGTTGAAAAAAGCCATGTCCATCAGAATTAATCATTGTATAATCTTATTGCTGTTGTGTACAATGTTCTCTTTGTTCTACTCACTTCATTTAACATCAGTTCATGTAAATCTCTCTCTGAAATCATCCTGCTGATCATTTCTTATAGCGCAATAATATTCTATAACATGCATATACCATAACTTATTCAGATTTTTTGTACATGTGAGTAACTTTTCCCTTTTTTATGATTTCTTTGGGATGCAGGCCCAATACTGCTGGGTCAAAGGGTATGCAGTTTGATAGTCTTTTGAGCATAGTTCCAGATTGCTCTCCAGAATGGTTGGATCAGTTCACAACTCCTTCAACAATGTATTAGTGTACCAGTTTTACCACATCCCCACCAACATTCATCATTATCTTTTCCTGTCTCCTTAGTCAGCCTGAGAGGTATGTAGTGGTACCTCAAAGTTGTCCTAATTTGCATTTCTTTGATCAATCATTGAATAGGTATTGCATAAAAGTGACACCTAGGAAAGACCTTAGCTTAAAAAGACCAAGGTCCCCCAATGCATCCTGACCCATCATCAGTCATCTTGACCTATGTTTTGCCACTGGACTCCTATAATGCTGGGGGAGAGAGTGAAGCTGATGACTGCCCAGCTTTGCCTTAGTTAAATCCAATTCCTTCTAAAGTCAAGACATCAATGAGCATTCAGGGATTAAAGAAGAAAATGAACAAAGGCAAAGAAAATGTTAACACAGAGTTTTATGCTAACAATAATAATAACAGTATTTAAATAGCACTTACAAATATTAGCAAATTCTATTCTTACAATAAACCTAGGAATTAAATGGTAGATAACTAGGTATCTCAGAGGATAGAGTACAATACCTAGAGTCAGGAAAGTGTGAATTCAAATCTCAGACACTTTCTAGTTGTATAATCCTAGACAAGACACTTGACCTCTGTTTACCTGTTTCCTCATCTGTAACATGAAATAATAATGGCACCTGTCTACCAGGATGGTTATGAGAATCAAATGAGATTATAATTGTACGTTGCTGAGGACAGTGCCTGACATGTAGTAAGCAATATATTAATGTTAGCTATTATTCTCATTTTTGTTTTTCTAAATGAAGAAAGGTTAACTGACTTGTCCAGGGTCACACAGTTTATGAATATCTGAAACTGGATTTAAACTTGTCTTCTTTATTTCAAGCCCAGTATTCAATCTACTGAGCCAAAGAGCCACCAAGTTAAACTTAGTTTTGCTTGAATGAGATAGAGTGCAAGGGAATTAGTTATAAGCAGATGTATTCTGTCAAATTATATATTTGTAATATAAAAATAAAAGTAATCAAAAAAGGAAGGAAGGAAGGAAGAAAGGAAGGAAGGAAGGAGGGAAGGAAGGAAGGAAGGA
>MU174342.1:398896-446758 GCA_016696395.1 Antechinus stuartii
TATTATATTATATTATATTATATTATATTATATTATATTATATTATACTGCATATATATAGAAAATAGGAAATACTCTAAAGTAAATGTCTGCCCTAGTGGGCATTGAAGAAGGCAAAGTTGGTAAAGGAGAGACTTAGCATATCACATTCCTTGTTCCTCCTGGAACAAGTTTCTGCCAGCATTAGCTTTCTCTTTCAAACTTCTCCTTGGGATCCAAATACATGGAAATGGTTGCTTTTACTAACCTTCTCTATTTCACTCTCCACTTTTTTCCATCTGTTTCTCTCTCCTGAAGTTTCTTGTCTGGCACCCCAACTATATGGGAAACCAGAAACAAAACTGCTCAAGTTGCCCTGCTAGTGCTCATTTCAAAGTTCCACATATTTGCTCAAGCTCAGAGCTTCCATCTCTTTATCTCTCTCTTTCTTTAACACCTACTGTGTCCCTCTTTTCCTTTCTCAGATCTATGATAGTGTCTCATGTTAAGAGGAAACAATACTGTCTATTGGAGATTATTTCTCTCAGAAACTCACACAGTCAGATACTAAAGACTTTCCTCTCTACCCACAGAGAATTGGTCTCTAAACACTTGCAATAAAATAAAATTCAACCTGTATTTGGCAAACCTGAAAAAAAAAAAAAAAAAGGAGGAAAAGGAGGAAGTGATAACAAGTATCACTCATATGACCCTTTGATGTTGGTAAAGTTAGTTATATATATATTATACATTATGTCATGTTATAGCATGTTTTACATATGTATATTATGTTATGTTCTATTCATATACTATTATAAGTATTATTATTATTTTCCTTTTCCAGTTCACTTTATAGATGAGGAAACTGAGGCATAAAGGGTTAAGTGATTTGTCCAGGGACACAGTGCCTAAGGCCAGATTTGAACTTAGGAAGATGAAATCTTCCTGACTTCAGACCCAGAATTGTGTGCACTACAGTATCACCTAGCTTCCCTTGGAATATGAGGCATTGACAAGTTATTAACTAAGGGAAATAATAGTATATTATTAAGGACCTCATTGTTGAAATTTAGTTACTAAAACACCCAAAATATTTAATTGAAGAAGTTTACATCAGTGAGACAAAACTAAAAGATAAAAATTCTTTTAAAAAAGGAAAGGGGAATATATGAACAAGAAACCAAGGAAACCAATTTTTCCCCTTGTTAACTTTGGACCTTTTACTTGTAGCCATTCCTGTAATTGTTTTCTTTTTTTTTTTTTCTCATTTCTCTTCTTTACATATCACATTTTGAATATTTTTATTCTATTTCCCTTGTTGGGTTCACTCTAATTCAATTATAATAATATTCATGGAGTCCATTTATACATGCTATATGATTTTAAGCAAGGCACTTAGCCCCGTTAAAACTCAACTTCCTCATATATAAAACCAAAGAAGTATAGAATTTAGTGTTGGAAGTTCCCTTTTGGACTATCTAGTATAATTAACATTTGAAAAGGATCTTTGTAATATCATCCTTATCTAGTCTCTGCTTATAGATTTCTGAGTAGGGGTTAATGACTCCAACAAAGGACCATCCCCCTGGCAGCAACCCAATATCTGAGTGGGACTCATAAAAAACAAGCCAATAGGTTGAGGCTGTTTTGTACAGACAGAGCTAACCTGTACTGACACCCACTGTAACCTTATACCATGTGGAAGTGAAGATATAGATGTGAATTCCTGAGGCTATCTTGTATAGACAGTATTACCACAACCACTAGTTGGTTTTCTGATGCACACAATTAGCATAGTTAACATACCTTGCTCTGGGTTCTTTCCCATAAAAAGTACCACTTCTTTCCTTGCTATTTTCAAGTTCTGCTAAGGAACTTAATCCTCCTTATAGTATCATAATAAAGATTTACTCTTTGACTTGAAGATGATTTAAGTTCATGAATTGATTCCAAAAGACTCTGCACTTTCATGACTTGTTATACCTCATCAATATTACACAGATGACTCATATAAAATTTAGAATTCACTAAAATATTTAAATCTTTCTAAAGCAAACTGATCATTAAACATGATTTGCATTTTTATGAAGGTGAATATTGGAACCCAAGTATAAAACTTTATATTTGTCCCTCCTAATTTTATCTTATTAGATTCAGTACAGTACTCTCACCTGGTCAACATCTTTTTTGGATCCTGATAATGTAATACAATGCTTTAGCAGTTTCTCCCATCTTTGCATTATAGTAAATGAACATAAGATCTAAGTCTGTTTCCATCTTAATGATAATAATGTCAAACAGCACAGAACCAAGTCCAGATCCCTGGGCTATTCCACTAGAGATTTGTCAAGAGGCCTTCTTTACAAGTCCATCCAAGTCAATTATATAATTTCTTGTTTCATTCAGGGTCTTTCTCCTTCTACTCTTCTGACCAAATTTACAAAAAGAATAAGAGATAACAGTCCCTGCACTAATTCCTAACTTGTGGGGAAAACACCTTAAAAACTTTTATATGCTACACAAATATTGTGAGGACAAAAAATTATGTTTTTCTGTCTCCAAAGGGAATAAAAAAGTCCATGTAAAAGCTCATGTTTTCTCTTCCTCCAAGAAGTTTCCAGAATCAGCCATGAGAAATTAAAATAACTATACCAAATTTTTCCAGGGAAAATCCCAATGCACTGAGAATTAAGAAAGAGAGAGGATAATGATCCCCTAAACTACTACCCCAACAGGAAGGACACAACTTCTGAAGGAGAGAAGACATAAAATGAAAAAGTGCCATAAGCTAATATGGTATTAGAAATAGAAACCAATTTGCAAAATATAAAGTGAATTAATATAACATTATCTTTGAGAGACCAACTGTGTGAGGTCATGGAAACTTCAGCACAGAAGAAAATCAAAGAAATAGAAGGATTTTGGTCTGGAGGTATGTTTTTAACCTTTAACGTGCCCTACTAAGACATTAATCCTTTTCTTCTTAAGAGAAATGAGAGAATTGATGCCCTGGGAAATGTTTGGCATTGTCTTTTGAGAGCTAGTACATGCAGATAGAAAGGCAGAACAAGATCCCATAGAGAAGAAAACACCTAGTGCCATCTGCTAAACTACAGAGCTAGCAACAGTGCCAAAGGAAGAATCATGAAGTGGAGAGGCAATATCCATGTACACCTATCTCCAGATCCCTACAATCCTAGATGTGAGAGATGGCAAGCTTCTAAGAAAAGTTATTGATGATGTTGTTGAATAGTTTCATTTGTGTCTGACTCTTTGTGACATTTAGGGATTTTTTGGGCAGATATTGGAGTGATTTCCCATTTCCTTCTCTAGATCACTTTACAGATAAGGAAACTGAGGTAAGACAATTTGCCCAAAGTCACACACCTAGTAAATGTCTGAGGCTGTGTTTGAACTCCAGTCCTCCTGACTCTAGGTCCAGTGCTCTATCTGCTGTGTCATCCAGCTGCCCTAGAGTTGCTCATTAATATGCACTGTCATTTTCTGTAGACTTGGAGTAAGTCTATTTGTTTCCCTCAACTTCTAAATAAATCCATTCTTGATTATGAGCCCGTGTTTGTAAGCTAAATAGAGCAGGAAGAAGCATTCAATGCTTAAATTTTCAGATTATCCTAATAGGGCAATAAACCAAAAAAAAAGATTTCCAGTTTTTCTAGGCAATGGATAATGAAGGGAAGTTTGGAGGGATTTTGTGTTGTTTGGGGATTTTGTTTTAAGTTGTTTTTGAGCAAGAGGAGTAATATAGAAAGAGCTGAGATTTAAAAATATAACTCTCAATGGATTAATAGGAAGTAGGAAGACATTAGATATAGAACACTACAAATGTTCAGGTGAAAAATAAGGAGGTCTTGGACAAAATTGGTGGTTTCTATTTTATACAAAACCCTTAGAAAGTGAACAAATCTCAATCAATCCAATCATACTTTTCATGTGGTGACTTCATTCCATCTAATAATTTTTCAGGGATTTCTAAACTGATTAAATGTTTTTTTTAACTTAGACTAAAGTCGACAACTGATTGATTAATATCTATGATTTGTTTATACATAGTTTTGACCTGTGCTTGATTCATTTGAGAAGAAGTGTTCTAATCACATAAAGGTAGCAGGACCAAGAGGAGTGAGGTGATCACCACCATCAACACACACACACTTTCCTTAAAAGGTACTGAAATTGTTCTCAAGATGTGATTAGCAGGGGGGGACCATTCACACTTAGCAGAGGAGTAAAGATTAGGTGTCTCTAGGTTTCTGTAAGGCAAGGGGTCTGCTATTCATACTGAAGCTGTACAAAATCTTCCTGATTTTATGGCAAAAGGGGAGTTTAAGGATGTCTTCACTGTCCACCTCTAACAAGGAAAAGGAAATGGGTTGTCCTATGATAATGTGGGAGGGAAGATAGGAGCTCCCCCAAAAGCTTGCTCTCTTTCTCTCTGTCTCTGTCTCTGTCTGTCTGTCTTTCTCTCTCCTCACATAGCTGCACACACACCTTCTTCTTCTTCCTCCTCCTCCTCTTCCTCTCTCTCTTTTGCTTAATCATGGCTGGTAAGATGCTTGCCAGTCTTCAATTGGTTAATCTTTCACCTGGAAGATGGTCACCTACCTAAAGCTAGTAGCTTCAGAAAGGACCAAGGAACCCTCAATATGTGTTTGCTGTTCAACAATTCATTTAGCAGCTATGTGACCCTGAAAGTCACTTCTTTCTGATCTACGTTCCCTTTCCATAAAAATGAGCTAACGATACTTAGCTAAGGCTACAGTGAGCAATGAGATTTTCTCTTAATCTTAAAATACTCTACAATTATGAGTTATGGAGCAATTAAATCACTACCTTCTCAGCAGATCAAGATCTCCTGATCTTGGGTCTTTTTATTATTATTTTTTAATCTTAGGATTCCAGTACGTCTTAGACAACATAGTGCCTAAAATACAGTAGGGTCCTTAAAATGTTTATTTTTTGGATCATAGAATTGTAGATCTAGAGCAGGAAAGGATCTCAAAGACCATCTCATTCAGTATAGATAAGAAAAGCAAAGTGGCTTAGCTAAGATTGTGTAGATAACAAATGACAAAGATGGGAATTGAATTCAAAGATAAAGTTTTTGTTGTTTTTTTTTTTTCCCAATTGTACCATGAATTAAATTGAATTGATTGTTAAATTATTACAAGTAAATTAAGGCAACCCATGGAGAACAAAAATTATTTTTCTACTTTTAAAAGTACTTTTTAGTATTTTAAATTTGATTCATTTTATTGCTCCTTTAATGTGATATGCACCTCTGCTTTTATAGAGCAATTCTGTTTATTCAGTTGTCAGGTTATTTTTTCCTTCACCTATCACAACCTATTAACATTCACCTCTCATTTTAGAATGGTAAAAGCCTCTTGTTCCACATAAAACCTGCTTTTGGAGGAGCTTATCTACTAATCCTACCATCAGAGCCTTGACAGAAGTCAGATGATGTAACTGGAGAAGAGTTGAAGAACATAGGAAATGCAACCTCCTTTCATTTGAGGAGCTCAAGAATATTACCTCCTAAATAAAGGAATACATATTATAAGAGGAAAATATAATCTCCTGAGCATCTGAGCCTTTGACCCTATTCTCTGTAAGGAAAATAAAATTAGTACCATCACCAGGCTTATTCGACACAGTCCTAGAAGGAAAGTGAAGAATGTAACCCAATATCATTGTGAAGAAAAGCACTTGAAATAAAAGGAAATGGAACAGTGTGTTCCTTTAAAACATTATTCATTTAAAAAAAAATAACATTCAAAGATCACTATGGGATAATGTTGAGTCCACTTGTAGAGTTAATGTTTCCAGCTACAAAGAAGATAAAAGCTAACAATAATAGCTATCATTTCTATAGAGGCTATTATTTATTATGTTAGGCACTTTACAATTGTTATTTCACTGATCAACTAGTCTATTTTTTAGCCAATACCAAATGGTTTTGGTAACTACTGCTTTATAATATAATTTTAGATCTGGTACAGCTAGGCCACCTTCATTTGATTTTTTTTTTCATTAATTCCCTTGAAATTCTTGACCTTTTGTTTTTCCATATGAACTTTGTTGTTATTTTTTATAGGCCCTTAAAAGAGTTTTTTGGGAGTCTGATTGGTATAGAGCTAAATAATTAGATTAGTTTAGGTAGTATTGTCATCTTTATTATATTTGCTCACCCTATCCAAGAGCATTTAATATTTTTCCAATTGGTTAGATCAGACTTAATTTGTGTTGATCAGTGGAATAGGTTAGGTTCAAAGGAAAAAACAGTCAATAACTTTAATAATCTAGTGTTTGACAAACCCAAAGACTCTAGCTTTTGGGATAAGAACTCACTGTTTGACAAAAAATTCCTGGGAAAAACGGAAATTAGTATGGCAGAAACTAGGCATTGACCCACACGTAACACCGTACACCAAGATAAGGTCAAAATGGGTTCATGACCTAGGCATGAAGAATGAGATTATAAATAAATTAGAGGAACATAGGATAGTTTACCTCTCAGACCTGTGGAAGAGGAAAGAATTTATGACCAAAGAAGAACCAGAGATCATTATTGATCACAAAATAGAAAATTTTGTTTATATCAAACTGAAAAGTTTTTATACAAACAAAACTAATGCAGACAAGATTAGAAGAGAAGCAATAAACTGGGAAAACATTTTTAAAGTCAAAGATTCTGATAAAGACCTCATTTCCAAAATATATAGAGAATTGACTCTAATTTATAAGAAATCAAGCCATTCTTCAATTCATAAATAGTGAAAGGATATGAACAGACAATTCTCAGATGAAGAAATTGAAACTATTTTTAGTCATATGAAAAGATGCTCCAAGTCATAATTAATCAGAGAAATGAAAATTAAAACAATTCTGAAATACCACTACATACCTGTCAGACTGGCTAGAATAACAGGAAAAGATAATGTGCAATGTTGGAAGGGATGTGGGAAAATAGGGACCCTGATACATTGTTGGTGGAGTTGTGAACACATCCAGCCATTCTGGAGAGCAATTTGGAACTATGCTCAAAGTTATCAAAGTGTACATACCCTTTGATCCAGCAGTGTTTCTACTGGGCTTATACCCCAAAGAGATACTAAAGAAGGGAAAGGGACCTGAATGTGCCAAAATGTTTGTGGCAGCCCTGTTCGTAGTGGCCAGAAACTGGAAACTGAATGGATGCCCATCAATTGGAGAATGGCTGAATAAATTGTGGTATATGAATGTTATGGAATATTATTGTTCTGTAAGAAATGACCAGCAGGATGAATACAGAGAGGTCTGGAAAGACTTACATGAACTGATGCTGAGTGAAATGAGCATGAATAGGAGATCATTATATACTTCAACAACAATACTATATGATGATCAATTCTGATGTACGTGGTCCTCTTCAACAATGAGATGAACCAAATCAGTTCCAAAAGAGCAGTAATGAATTGAACCAGCTACACCCAGCAAAAGAACTCTGGGAGATGACTATGAACCACTACATAGAATTCCCAATCCCTCTATTTTTATCCCCCTGCATTTTTGATTTCCTTCACAGGCTAATTGTACACTATTTCAAAGTCCAATTATTTTTATATAGCAACATAACTGTTTGGACATGTATACTAATATTGTATTTAATTTATACTTTAACATATTTAACATGTATTGGTCAACCTGCCATCTTGGGGAGAGGGTCGGGGGAAGGAGGGAAAAAATTGGGACGAAAGTTTTGGCAATTGTCAGTGCTGTAAAATTACCCATGCATATAACTTGTAAATAAAAAGCTATTAAATTTTTTTTAAAATAAAAATAAAAATAGGAATAATAACTCAAAAAACCCAATTATTATTTTAATTGATCCTCAAAATTTATGACTTTACAATTATTATCTCATTTGATCCTCACAAAAACATTAAAAGCTATACATTATTATGCTCCCCACTTTACAGATTAGGAAACTGAAGCAAAGCAAAATTAAATCACTTGCTAGTAAATACATGAGTCTAGATTTGAACTCCAGCTTCCTGATGTCAAGCCTAGATCTTTATCCACTACACCACCCAGCTGCCCCAGGAAAAGAATGGTTTTCTTTTATGTGGAAAAATTACATTCTTATTTTATCTTATTAGTTCCTGTGCCTGAAGAGGAGAGTTAACTTCAAATCCCCTCTAGTCTTTCCCCACCATCCTTGTGTAGTGGAGCCTCTGTGCCCCAACACCCTTCAGCTGCCCCCATGGGCTTGTGTTGTCCCTTAGTTACCACCCTCTTCACTGATCCTGGGGAAGGAAAGAGACAAGCCAGTCTCTTTAACCTTGAAAAGACAGAACCTTCTGAGACATTTAAGATAACTGACTGTCTCTGAGGAAATAATTCTGCTCCTTATTTATCAGAACTTTTCCTCAGACATCACTGCTTAGTTTAGGTGTGCCCTAGACAGATCCAGGAGACCTGCATTTAACTGACTTTTTCTTTTCCTTGCTTTTGGGAAAGTCACTATATAATTTGCTTCTTTGGTCCTTATCAGAGAAACCTCAGGAGACATTTTCCTTTCCTCTCTGTATTCCTGAGAGACTATAGATCTTTTACTCCCTAGCTTCCTTCAACCTCCTCAAGTACATCACACACACACACACACACACACACACACACACACACACACACACTAACCTAAAGAAACAGTTTTCTTTTTTAGGAGACTTAACCAAACAGAAAGCAAACTGCCTGAAAGAAACAAGGAATAGGAAGTAGGCTTTATATAGCCAATATAAAATAGGAAGCCAATATAAAGGGGTAGAAGTGGGTGAAGAGGTGATTTAAAAAAGAAAGGGGGAAGTTCCTTTAGAGTCTACAGCCTTCTGTTTATGCTATTCACTTTCTCTTTTAAGTTTATAATAACGGCAATAACTGACTGTACTAAGGAATTACTAGCCTCTGCATTGTGAAACAGTCAAATGACCTATAACTCCCTCTTCTCTCTCCCTCCCTTTCTTTTCTTCTCTCTCCCCTCTCCTCTCTCTCCCTTCTTCTCCTCTCTTCTCTCCTCTCATCTCCTCTCTTCTTTTTTCCTCTCCTTTCCTCTCTTTTTTTTCTTCTCTTCTCTTCTCTTCCCACTCTTCTTCCTCTCCCTCCCCTCCTCCCTTCCTCTCTCTCTCTTCTCACAGGGATGCACACACACCTTCTTTCTCCTCCTCTTATTCTTCCTCCTCCTCCTTTTCTTCTTTCTCTTCTTCTTCATCCTCTTCTTCTTTTCTTCTCCTTCTTCTTCTTTCTTCTTTTAAAAAGCACTTTATTTTTCCAAATGTATGCCCAAATAATTTTCAGCATTCACTTTTGCAAAGCCTTGTGTTCGTATTTTTCTCCCTCCCTCCCCTCTTCCTCCTCCCCAAGAGAGCAAGCCAATATAGGTCAAACATGTGTGATTCTTCTAAATATATTTTTATATTCATCATGCTGCACACTTCTTTTTCCTTTTTTCTTCTTTCTATCTTCTTTCTCTCTTCCTTTCTCCCACTCTCTTCTTCCCTTCCTGTCTCTCTCTCCTCCTTTCCCTTTTCTCTCTTTTCCTCTCCCTTTATTTTCCTTCCTCTTCTTCCCCCTCCCTTCCACCTTCCCTTTTTCTAAGCTCCCTGAACCTCCTTCCAAGTCTTCTGTTTCTTCAAATTCAGTCTCCATGGCTCCCTGAGACTCTTGTAGATATATATATGTGTGTTAGGGACTGTATATTCAGTCAAAAACTTTGCATCCAATGATATGCTACATCTTTTTATAACTAATGAAAGTATAGTTAGAGGTCCATTCCTTTGTAAGAGGAAAGAACGGATAAAAAATAGGGTCTCCTGGATATCCTAGACATAGTATGCTCTGTGAACTTCTTCAACTTCTGAGATTAAGAAGCAGAAAGAGAAACAGGAGACAATGACTGATATAGGGACTTTGGAGTAAGAGGACCTGAATTCATAACTCACCTCAGATACTCACTACCTGTCCTTGAGGCAATCATTTAACTTTCCTGGGCCTTAAAAGACCCACATGTGCAAAAATATTTGTAGCAGTTCTTTTTGTGGTGGCAAAGAATTGGAAAATGAGTAGATGCCTATTGGGGGATGACTAAATAGGTTAAGGTATATGAAAATATTCTAATATTGTTCCAAATTTTAAAAAAAAAAAAAAGATGAATAGGATGATTTTTAAAAGCCTTCAAAAGATTTACATGAACTGATGCTGAGTGAAATAAGCAGAACCAGGAATACACTGCACACAGTAACAACAAGATTGTGTGATGATCAACTGTGCAAGACTTGGTTCTTCTCAGTGGTTTAGTGATCCAAGGCAATCTCAATAAACTTTGGATGGAAAATGCCATCTGAATCCAGACAGAGAACTATGGAGACTAAATATAAATCAACATAGGCTGTGTTCACTTTTTTTTCTTCTGGTTTTTTTTCCTCTCATAATTTTTCTCTTTAGTTCAGATTTTTCCCTCCTGGCATGATTCATTCAGAAATATGTAAAAAAAATTTAAATAAGAATACATGTATAACAAAAAACAAAATACAACAAAACAAAGTTTTGGCTCTTGCTTACCTTAACTGTAAAATAAGATGCTGCTGGTGCTGCTTTTCCTTACTACTACTACTACCACTACTACTACTACTGCTACCACTACTACTACCACTACTACTACTAGTACTACTAGTGAGGTCCTGGGTAAGTAGGTGGGGTTGGCAGAGAAAACCTAGTCCCTGAGGCAAGCAGGGAAGGGAACTAATGTGGATCAGCTTAACCTTACAGGGGATGGATCCATCCCCTATTGAGGTCTTGGATAACCCCATCTTATTGTATCCAATCAGAAAGCCAATTTATGCTGTCAAACCTCCAAGGTTAAATTTTCCCTACAAATCTGTCTGTGGCTCACACCATTCTTTTCTGAACCCCTTTTGGATTAGCCCACCACGATGTTCTCCCTCATGATGTCTTTCCTCTGACCCCTCCCCCCACAACTCATACTATCTTTCTCTTTGCTATAGCTAACTAACTCTTTTAGGGTGCTAAACTCTTCTGTGGACTCAACCTGCCAGTTAGTGATGTGCTTCTAAATCATGGCATATTCCTTTTCTCCTGGTGAATTGTGAGTTCCACTTGGAATACAGAAGATTTTTGTACTGTTTCAGTAAAAACACAAAGCATGCTGTAGGTGACCCAAAAATGGTCCCTAAGAAAATTACTTAGGAATATATTCTAAGGCTTATTCAAAGAACTTGAGTAGCCACTACTGAGGGACTGAGTATTCTGTGGTCAATTTCATTTTGCTTTTTGTGACATATGTGTTTCAGATTCTTTATCTATAATATGCTGAGGTTTGTATTGGCCTGCCTGGGGAAAAATTGAAAGTGTTGTTGATTGTGCTAGGGAATTACTGTAAAGAATGCTAATCCAGAAATGTGAGTTACAGTTCTAGAATTGCTTCTAAAACATTTGGGGATGGGATTTAACTTCCTCAAATGTAAGATGAAAACTAGATTACTGAGCTAGAGAAGGCCTATTTCAGCTCTACAATTCAGTATTTCTATAAATTATTTATGCCTCAGATTACAATACAACTTCCCATACTCCCATCTGCTTGGTACAGAAACCCAATTTTCCTTAGTCAACTTCTTTTATGTTTAAAAAGCATTTTTTTTTAGGAAGGAGTAGCAGTTAGGAAGTAGAAGTTAGGTAGCAGTAGGCATTTACTAAATACTTGTGAATTGATTGTGGAACTAGAGAGTATTTTGGAGGAGCCTTTAGTCTGTGTTTGTTCCCTCCCTTTGAAGACTAAACAAATGAGGATCCTTCTTATTTAAAGGACTTCTTGAAAAAGAGGTTATCTCTCTTCTAAGGTAATATGGTATATTAAGAAAATATATTTTATATATTTATATACACACATGTGTATGTGTGTATAAACATACATATTCCTGTAAACATATACAAATATCCACAAACACACACACACATATATATATACATATATACTCACAAAAACATGAAAAAGGCACTGAGTTTGGTGTAATGACAGATAGCTATATAATCCTGGGCAACTCACACATTTTGGTTTTCCCAAAGTCTTAGTGCAGCTTTAATAGCTTATATGTTATATATATTTGTGCATATGTTTGTATATGCATGTATCCAAATATGCACATATGCAAATGTTCTTCTACGTATATCATCATATTGTCTTCAAAAAAAGCATTTTAATACCTCATTGCCTCTTCTGATTTCTTCAATTTCTTTTTCTTTTCTTACTACTATTGCTAGCATTTCTAGTACAATATTGAATAATACTGATCTTGTTTCACTTCTGATTTTATTGGGAAGGCTTCTAGTTTATCCCTGTAACGGATAATGCTTGCTGATAGTTTTAGGTAGATACTTCTTAGCATTTTAAGGAAAAATTCATTTATATCTGCACTTTGGAAGTGGAAGTTTTTATAGGAGTGTTGTATTTTGTCAAAAGCTTTTTCTGTGTCTATTAATATAATTGTAATATTTTTGTTACTTTGTTCTTGATATAATCAATTAAATCAATAGTTTTCCTTATATTGAACCAGCCCTGCATTCCTGTTATAACTCCCACTTGGTCATAATGTATAATCATCATGTTATGTTATTGTAGTCTCCAAACTAGTGTTTTATTTATGATTTTGGAATCAATATTCATTAGTAAAATTGATCTATAATTTCCTTTTTCTTATGTCAGTCTATTTTCTGGCTGTTAGGGTTAGGCTCTGTTCCCCAGGAGATAACGAGAAATAATGTCTCAAGCTTTGGGTTTTTCCTGCAGTTGTTCTCTGAGATTTATCTGGGAATGTTTGACTTTTTGGTTCTTCTAGTGTTCTATAATAAGGGCCTTTCCACCCTTGAATCTGACTGAGACTTCTAGCAGTGCTACCATCATAAATACTCTTGTTCCTTGTGGTCGCTCCAGAGGCCACCAGCATCAACTTGCTTTTCTTCCCTGGAACCAAAACCAAGACCCCCACTCTCCTGGGAATGAGCACAACCAGCAAACCCTTGTCCTTCTGTTAACATAGTCACTAGTATGTACTCACTCCTCTTTGTCTGAAGCCATGGCCTGGGACTCAGTCTGGTCAGCACATCTAGGCCAGGCATCCCACACCAATGGAGAGCTGTCATCCTTCCCTGATTCTACCTCCACACCATTAGTGAAGGTAAAACTTCCCAAAGCTAAGGCTGCAGCTAACAGATCAGCCTCCAGGACTTAACTATTTATTGATTTGGCAGTATCTGCCCCTCACTCTAGCCCTAGGAGTTCAGAACTCTTCTAATGTTCTTTCAATTTGTCTTAGGCTATAAAACTACTTTATCCAACTTTTAATTATTTCTGCTGCTTGAAAATTCACATTGAGGCATTATTATAAGATATTGGGTTGGGGACTCTGGGGAGAAAAGAAGAATTTGGGAGAGCCAGATTTTCTGCTTTATTCTACCATCTCCCCACAATTTTTCTGTCCTATGTTACATTTAATTTTTTAAAATTTCAAATATATAAAAATAACATTCAAGAAATTGTTTTTGATGGGTGTTAGCAGATTGCTATCTTTGAAATAGGACTCAACTGCCACCATCAAATCCTTAGTAACAGAAAAAGAATTTGCCTTTAACTCAGCTTTAAGAATTTATCACACAAAGAGCAGTAAGAGGAGGAAAAAAAGGAAGAGGTAAAAAGAAAAGGAAATACACAAGTAATATTTATTTATATTGCATTTTAATATGTGCAAAATACTTCACACACTATGCCACCTGAGCCTTACCACAAACTTGTCAGGTAGGTGCTATTATTATTCCATTTTTACAGATGAGAACACTGAGGCTGAGAAAGGTTGCCCAGGGTCCCAAGGTTAACAAGTGTCTGAGGTAAGGTTCTAGCTGAGGACTTCCTGCCCCTGTATCCAAAGCTCCATTCCCCTACCCTCTGATTTTAGGGTTTAAGTAGAAGTGGCAAAGGAAAGGAAAGGAAATCACTTGTCATGGTTGTACAATATACAATCATCATACAATCCAGCAAAGAATAACAAAGGGGTACCTTGAAGAGGGTTATGGAAAATATGGAAGTTTCTTTTAAACCGATCCTCTTTCTGTGTTCCCCTACTAGATTTATTCTTAATCCTGTAGGATGTAGCCGCTTAAAACTAGTCTGATTATTAGTTGAGTCTGTTTCCTAAGCAGAACTTAGGTGCTTTTAAATTCCCACAGCTTTCTCAGTAATACCTCCTCAGTCAATCCAATTTCCAGGCACAGTCAAAGTGTCTGTTGAGCATCAAGCTTATTAAATTTTTATGACTTCACTCAATCTCTGAAACTTATTTGCTTGAAAATTACCTCATGAATTGAACCTCTAAGGATAAATAGGAATTTTCAGCTCATTACATAGTGCAGTACATTAGGGGATTTTTGTTACTATTTTAAAAACAAACAATACCACCATTAATACCACACGCAATCCAAAGAATGTATAATTGGTGTGCAGACATTTGGATTCTTTCAATGGAAACTGATTTTATCAGCTAAAAGTTTGCTTAGTCAAACCTACACAAAAGCAGCATCTTCAGGTAAAGATTGAGCTTTGGGTTACTTTTCTTAAATCTTTTTTTTTTTTTTTTTTGGGGGGGGGGGGGGCCGCCCCCCGAGGCCATTGGGGTTAAGTGACCTGCCCAGGATCACATAGCTAGTTAAATGTTAAGTGTCTGAGGCAGAATTTGAATTCAGTTCTCTAACACTGATGCTCTATCCACTGTGCTATGTAGCTGCCCCTCTCTTAATTCTTTATAATAGTCATAGCTATTATTTATATAGCATTTTAAGGTTTGCAGAGTGCTTTACAATCAATTCTCTCAAGAGCTCTGTAAAGTAAGTGCCATTTTTTCCTCATTGTACAGGTAAGGAAACTGAGGCAGGCAAATGTAAAAGTGATTTGCCTAAGTTCCCATGTATCTGAGACAATATTCATACTCAGGTTTTCCTGACCTTAGGTCTGGTTTTCTTTGAAAACAAAGGTCAAACAACAAAAGTAGTTTCAGGCATGTCCAACTCTTTATGACTCCATTTGGGAGTTTTGTGGTAAAGATACTAGAGTGGTTTGCCATTTTCTTGTCCAGCTCACTTTATAAATTAAGAACTGAGGCACATAGAGTTAAGTGACTTGCCCAGACTGACACAGTAAGAGTCTGAGGTCAGATATGAACTCAGAAAGATGTATCTTCCTGACTCTAGTACCTCAAAATAAAGAGACTCAGAAAAAAGAAAAAGGAAGGAAGAAGAAAGAAAAGAAGGATAAAAGGAAGGAAGGGAGGAAGGAAGGAAAGAAGAAAGGAAAGAAGGAAAGAAGAAAAAAAGGAAGGAAAAAGAGAAGGAAGGAAGAAGGAAGGAAGGAAAAGAAGGAAGGAAGGAAGGAAGGAAGGACAGGAGAGAAAGGGAAGGAACTTCTGGATTTAACATCAGTAGACAAGTTCAAAATCCAGCTTTGTCACTGACCGCTTTCATGGTCTTGGACAAATCATGTATCTTTCTGGATTTCCGTTTCTTCATTTATAAAAGATGTGCTTGGATTAAATAACATCTAAATCACCGAGCACTTGTTCCAAGGGACAGAGGATCAAGCTCAATAGTGGAGGATGAGACTTGATCCTAAGCCCAGTCTCTAGGATATGCTGACATCATCACTCCAGTCTTCCTATTTTGTGTACAGGCAGGGGAGCAGCACAAAACCCCACCACAGACCCACACTCAGACAACTGGAGGAACATAGCCAGAGCATGTGAGTCAAGAGTATTCTCTTGAGCAGCTGGAATCACACAGAAAAAGCACAGAAAACGGGAAGATACACCATTACAAATTCTAGAAGCTTTACCTCAATGCTCCCTCCCATGCTCTTCCAAATACTATGCCATGAATCTAGCTTGACAACTTTGACATGTGTATCATAGTTAATTTAATTGCAGAACTAACCTTAATTGAATCCTTTTACTTCTCTGACACAAATATGATTGGATCCTCAAGCTTATCTCCATGGACTCAGCTGGGTTCTTCTGCCCTCATTCCTCATCTAACACAGATGAAATATGAACTAAGATTTACCAAGTGTCAGAACCAATGATTACATAATTTCCAGTTTCATCTCCGTCTGAACTACCATATCAGGCTTATTGGTCTACAGTACTATAGCCAGCTTCTAAAGATCAACACTACAATGATCTGGCTGAAACTAGTTATCATTCACTTCTTTAGAGTAAATCTCCTATTTAGCAACCATTATCTTCTGGTACTATAATGAGGATACAATTTAAGAAATGAAAAAGTAAGTGAACAACCACTTGGTTCTCCTTGGATCTACAGCTGGTGCATGAGGCTCCATGGCTTTGGGTCCAAATTAGCCCCACCTATGGTAAATCTGATAGGTAGTAGAAATATTTTCTCCTACGGCCCCTGGCCACCACCATTTCTAACAATCAAATCAGTAATATAAACCATGAGCTAATGGATCAGGTCCAAGGTAAAGCAGAACTAACCTAATAATAATGATTATCATGGAAATTTTGGCTTATAAATAAGAGCTGTGGGAATGGTTAAAGGAACTAGGAGAATTATTTTAAGGATAAAGATGGTTGACTTGGCAGTAGTCTTAACATGCAAAGGGAATTATTATCTAGAATTTAGTACCCAGTTGTCTTCCATTTCCTCTAAAGGAAAAAAAAAAAAAAAAATGGAAATAATCTGAGATTCCAGACAGAATGATCTGGTTTTAGGCCCAAGGAAGAATTTGGCCAAGGAAGTTCTTAGACCATAAATTGATTATTATACTGAGTTATAGAATTATCTTCTCTGAGATCTGTACAAGTAGCCCATGACTTCAAATGTCAGAAATGGTTTTAAAAATTTAATGTACAAGGTTTTAAAAAAACTCAATTAACTCATCTTTCCAGATCCTCTTACTCTAAATTTAAACCTGTATAGGTTAATGAAGGGTTCTGAATAGTTGGCCTTGCCCATGTCTCCCTCATGTATGTAGCTAGTAACTTAAATAATTTATGTAATTCTACTTAGAAATCAAGAAAAATAATAAAGGAACAAATGGAATATCTGATCAGCTCCAGGAAGCAATGGTTTATCAGAGACTGGGATTTAGAGATAAAAAGCAAAAAAAACCTTAAAAGCAAAAATCAGGAATTTTTATTACTCATTCTAAACATAGAGCCTATGAAAAAAGAATTCCTATGACTGTATCAGAGGAGTAATTCTAAACAGTCTAAAGATAGACAAAGGACAGATAGTATGATATTCTTTCAGGTGACAACAAGCTTCTAACAGTTACAGAATTTCAGTCAGAAGAGATATCAAAGGCTATTTAGTGAAACTTTTGTTTCAAGATTCTTTTGAAAATCTCATACACAACATCATCCTGTTTTTCCCTACGGTGAGAACAAGGAAGAGTACAAGGAAATTTCTATATATGAAAGGAAATGTGATATCAGTCAGGGGTAAATGAATGAATGAATGAAAAATAATTTAGTGATTTCTATGTACAAAATGCTAAGGAATCAAATAGAAATACAGGTCTCAAGTTCACATTCTAACAAAGGGAACCAGCTATAAATTATAGATAGAAAGCTTATATCGTCCTCAATGTACAGCAGAAAAGATGGTAATTCATCTTTTTTTAATCATTATTTCCCTTGCAAATCCATATAGATATCTGACATTGAACCCTTTGACAATGCTACTGACTTTGGTTGGAAAAAAATTTTTTTTCTGGCTTTTGAATAACTGTGCATGTGTATGAAGGGATCAGAGAGCCCCACAAGGCTTGCTTCACTAATGGCTATAAGAGAAAGGCTGGAAGAAAAGCTGGTTGGGGAGGAGCCATTGTTCACAGGCTCTTGAGCTTATTTACCTGTCATTGGTAATTGGTCAACAGTTGATAGGAATGGCCCCTTCTTTACCAGAATTGCTCCCTTTGGTGCAGGCTCCAAGAACCAAGCTGGAAGCAAGGTCTTTAGTGTCAGAGGATTGCTATTTCCAGACTCTTGGGCTCAAGATCCTGGCCTGTCTCCAACAAGGTCAAAGGAGAAAGAGTGGTTGAGATAGTTTGACTCATTTAGCACATATTGTACCCTATGTTGCCCTCATAATGCCTTACTGCCTACACTGGGCGTTGTCTGCCCATCAGTGATAGTAGTGGTGATAGAGATAGTGAACACTTTCTCCACAAGGATTGCTATCCTAGATATTGCCTATTGGGCGGTGGTCTGTGGATGTTTTTCTGAACATTTCTAGCCAAGTAGGAGATCAAATTAAGCCACTGGAGCTTTTTATAACACATTTTCAATTCTGGCTCAGCAACCAGGTATTAAAAGCTTATTTATCATCTCAGGATAAGTCTTTGGGAAACAGTCAAAAGAAATCAGCACATCATCTGAAAGAAGGAAGTAAAGAGATATTCCTTCATCACATGCTTTCAGAAGCTGAGTACTTCAACCTCACTTGGATCAATATTGGGCAGAATATATTTCCTATGCTCGAAAAAAACAGTTCCCCATTGCACAGAAGTCTACAGTTTTATTGTAAAATCCCATTTTTCCTATACACATTAAAATGTTCATTTGTTGATTTTAAAGCTAATAATGAAAGAAACAATTTTCAAAAAGAATTCTTCTTTTGAAAATTACCTCTGTAAATCAGCAGGATGATTTCAAAAAGATCTATAGAGACTTACGTGAACTGATTCTAATTGAATAGAGTAGAATTAAGAAAACATTGAACATAGCAACAAGAAGATTATGCCATGATCAACTGTGATGGATGTGGCTCTTTTCAACAACGAGGTGATTCAGGTCAATTCCAATAGACTTGTGATGGAGAGAGCTATCTGCATCCAGAGAAAGGTCTGTAGGGACTGAATGTTGATCACACCATAGCATTTTCACCTTTTTTTTGTTGTTTGCTTGTTTTTGTTTTTCTTTTTCATCTTTCCCTTTTTGATCTGAATTTTCTTTTGTAGCATAAGTGTGGAAATATGTTTAGAAGAAATGCACATGTTTGTCCTATATTGAATTGCTTGCTATCTAGGAGAAGAAGTAAGGGGAAGGGAGGAAGAAAAATTGGAACACAAGGCTTTGCAAAAGTGAATGTTGAAAGTTACCTTTGCACACATTTTTGAAAATAAAAAGCTAATATCAAAATAAAAAACAAGAAAAGAAAAGTACCTGTTTATATTCCTTGTATCATTCATCTATTTTGAATTGGTAATTATTGCTGTGATTTTTTAAAAAATAATGCCTTACATATTCCAGATGCTGCTTTTATATCATATTCACTATAAATATTTTCATATCTATTATTTTTCTTTGGATCATTCACATCTATTTTTATAAACCTGATTTGTTTTCCAGCATTTTTTTCCTGTGTATTGTTCTTGTGTAATGAGAGTTCAATCCATAGTAAAATTCTATAAGTATTTCAATCATTAAAACTAATGCATAAAACAATTTTAAGAAGCTATTAATTCTTATATTTTCCTGGAGTAGAATCCCCTTTTAAAATAATGAAAGGAGTTTTAGCTTTTTATCCTTCTTTTAAGAATTGCTATTAGTGTTTTTAATCTATGCTAAATACTTTTTAAAAATAGATATAGATTTATTTAGTATTCTTTTACCTTTTGTGTTGGTTATTGTGACTCATTTTTAATGTTAATTTGTTTCTGTAACATTTTTAAAAGATTGCATACTCATAATAAATTGTAACTAAGGCTAATAATAGTCAAAAGACATTATTATTTTTATCAGACTATTATTGTTCAGTGAGTGTGGATTTTCTCTGATTATTAGAAGCTCTTTCATGGGGGATTTTAAATTAGTAAATTCTTTCAAATTTTATTTGACTTTTTAATGAATTATGTTTTCAAACAGAATGGTTATTTGCAGGTATATAATGTTTGGCTCCAAATCTAGTTTTTAAGGATCTTATATAATTGCTCAATGGTTGAAATTTTTCTTTCTTTACTTTTGGAAAGTTTGATATTATTCCAATTGCTAATATAAATATGACTTCTTTTTTTTCTTTCTTAACTCTCAAAAAAAATTGTGTTTTTTTTACACTAGTTGTATATAGGTATCAAGTAGAGTTTCTTTGATGATGTCCCTTATATTCTTTCTTTATACTTTAATTGTTTAGATACTTGGAATAGATCAGTAGGGAAATTTTTTTCTGTTTAGATTATAAATACTGCATCTAGCTGGGTTTTAAAAAAATATCTTCGGGGATCTCTATTAGTCTAATGTTTGTAATTCTTTCTTTGTGTTACAAATTTGCTATTTTAACCAGCATAACCTACAGCTGTATTATTTTTTAACTGTTTTTTTTTTGAAGGGGGCTGGAGGGTGTTTATTATTATTAAATTTGTTACTCAATTTTTATTTGATTGCCTATTGATAGTTTCTTGATTTCATTGATTCTTTCATGAATGTTTTTAGATGACAGATATTATTTTGTAAACTCCCTAGTAGTGATTTCAGCTATCTTTTTTAAAAAGTGCTTAAAGTATTTCTTTAGACTATTATTCAATTTAATATTTTCAATGGCACTGATTCTATCCTATCCATCTATGTTTCAATTTGAGCTATTGGAGAAATTTTATTCCTGGTGTCATTTTTCTAAGATAAAAGTAATGAAAGTATTCTAAATGTGAGCTGGCATTACTGTGCAAAGAGAGAGAAGATTTGGTACAACTCAGGATTAAAAAAGGGATTGCTGCTACTTGTGGTCTGGTTTTTAGAGGAAAGGGAAGAAATAAGGTAGCTTCTTAGCTTTTGGACAGAGAAAAAGTGGGAATAAATATTAAAAATTTTTAAATAAAAAAAATTTAAATAAAAATAAATGGGGAAATTTTCTAGAGAGCGGCAAACACTAGAATGAGAAAGGAATGGTAGATATTAGCCCTAAAACAGATCTGTGGACTGCAAGACCCAACTCCACATTAGACCTTGGTCCTCATGGGGTCCTATAATTGAATGTGAGAGTCTTTAAAAACTTTGCAACACTAAAAGGTATCAAATATTCTCCCAAGATTTAATTCTCAATGTATAAATAAGCAAGCACATCCATCTCATTAGTATGCAAATTTGCTTTCATCTTTAATAAATGGTAAATTTATATATACATCAAAGAATAAATAAATTTATTTATGATCTCTTATCAGTAAATGTTTAATTTGTATACCTATTTTATATGCCTACATACCCTTGGTTGTGTAAAAATTTCTCAAGCAAAAATGAGTCACAAATGGGAAAAATTTAAGAAGTTCTTCATTAGGCTATGTGGTTCCCATGACACTAACCAGTACTAAACTCTTTTTAGTTGACTTTCTAAACTTTATTTTATGTATTTCTCTCTTCTTTTCTCATTTACTTTGGGAGCTGAGAAGGAGATTCAATGAGTTTTTATAGATGGTGAAGGAGTTTGGGAAGCATATGACTTCTTGTCCTTCTTACTGCTGAAATATCATGACTAGAAGTCACCACTTCCCTTCCAACATGCTAATTAATATATTTTCAAAATTTTACCAGAAATTAAGTTTACCAGTTTATAATCTATGGATCTATTTCCTTCCCTGTTTTTGAAAATCAGGACAATATTTTTCTTTCTTGAGTCCCACAACATCTCTCCTATTGTCACTACCTTTCAAAAATCACTAACAGTAGCTCAATCATTTATTGGCCAATTCTTTCATCACCTTGGAATATATTTAGTCAGTGCATATGATTTATAGCTAGGTTACTAAGGAAATTAAAATTTCCTACAAAATGTCATTGTGAAGTGGTCACTTAAATATACAATTTGGAAAACTACAAAATATCATGGAAAGTATGTTAAAATAAAGAAGGGGAATTTGGTCATGAAAACAATTCTGGCTTCCTTTCCTTTTCTTTCTTAGATTAAATTTCCAACTATTTAAGAAAATCACTTTGAAGAATCATTTGACAAAAGTTTTCTTGCTTTCTAAAAAAAACCAGCTAAGGTTGTAGTTTTCATTTATCTCTATCCACTTTCTTTTTTTTCTTCTAAACATAGTTCCACACTCATACTACATAAGAAAAATCAGATCAAAAAGAAAAAAAAAAATGAGAAAGAAAAAAAGCAAGCAAATAACAACAAAATGAAAATACTATGTTGTGGTACATATTCAATCTTTATTGTCCTCTTTCTGGATGAAGATGGTTTTCTCCATCACAATTCTTTTGAAATTAGCCTGAATCATATTATTGTTGAAAAACATGAAGTCCCTCATAGTTGATCATTATATAACCTTGTTCTTATGTACAATGTTCTCTTGGTTCTAATCACTTCAGTCAGCATCAGTTCATATAAGTCTCTCCAGGCCTTTCTGAAATCATCCTGCTGATTGTTTCTTATAGAACAATAATATTCCATTACATTCATATACCATAATTTATTCAGCCATTCACCAACTGATGGGCATCCACTCTATTTTTACCCACTCTCAAAGAAAATCAGTAAGGAGAGATTGCTTTCAGTGAAAATCTGAAGAACTCACAATACATAGTTGCATTATATATTCAAAAGAACACATGATTTCATCAATAACTATTTTCCTTCCAACAATGCAGATCATAACTTGTTCATACTTTTCTACCATAGGTAATTCTTGTTTATGTGCTCTCATAAGTTCACTATCAAGGGTCCATCCAATCTATTGGAGGCCTTTTCTCCTGATAACATAATACTAGGGCAGCAATTGAATTTGCCATATGATACCTTTTTTTCTTATATACTTCCCTGATAACATCTTTTATTCCTGTTCTTCTTCAATTATTCATTTCATTTCTTTTCTATGGCAGCTTTCTCATACCCATAAAGTATTTCTCCATTCTTCTCTGTGAGCATGGAATTCATTTTCACTTCTTCAGAGACTATAGTGCTCCATGTTTCACTCAGATATCATCAGTGGAATATTGTATTAAAAAGATATTTCTGATAGAAATTTGGAGCTGCTAAAGGAGGTTTGAAAGTTTCTGAAAGCAGGTCAGCCCACTCTCTTCTTCCTGTTTGTTTTTGACAAAAGTTTTGAAGTTGAAGATGACCAATATGACCATCTAAAAGACCATCATTGATCAGAAGGCAGATAGAACTACCTTTTAAGAGATCAAGGCCCATGGACACTTTAAAATTAAATTTTGTTTGAGCTCTATCTACATGGACTGCATATGATACAAACCTTTGAAGCAAAGAAAACTAATAGGAATTTCAAAGACCTTGTAAAAAAGCTTGATTCTTTTCTGTATGTGAGAAACACAAAAGCTTGAAGCAAGAATTGTCTTTTGAAATCTCAAAGATCTTGTAAAGAAGCTCAATTCTTTTCTGTATGTGAGAAAACACAAAAGCTTAAAGTAGGAACTGTCTTTTGGAATCTCAAATATCTTGTGAAGATGCTCTGTTCTTTTCTGTATGCGTTTTCTCACATACACAAAAGCTTAAAGTAGGAACTGTCTTTTATCTTTGTGTGCCCAGAGCCTAGCATTGTGCTAACACACTATGAAATACATTTATTTAGAAAGTATTCACTTCTAAGTAATAAGGAAGACTAATAACTTTTCCCATTCCTAATATAAATGTTTGCCTATTTTTTTTAAGATTTATTGATAGCTCAACAAACTCCTATCATAAATTGATTGAAATGAAATCCTCAATACATTTCTCCTTAAGTATTCCCAATACAAATTCTTGTTATTTTAATTTTATTTCCTGAAGTAAGTTTTGAACATAGTAAGAAATACAATAAATTCTCTTGCCAACACATGGCTAAATGGTAGTTGTACTCCTCAAAATATAATGGCTTATAAGTTAGTTTTTTGTATATTTACTTAGTATATATTAATTCACTAATGCTTAAGCTTTTATTTCCTAGGTGAACTTATAGCATCATTTCTAAATTTTAAAGATAAAAGCCAGATATGGAGGTATGTGATGCTCAGTCTAATGTACTAACCTTCTCATGTATTTATTTTTTAATTTTAAATTTCCTTTTTAACTATTATATTAATAAATGCCAGGAAATGTTCAGTTAGGTTATCAGAATAAATGATAAAATTTGGGCCTCTTTTGTTGTTCAGTCATTTCAGTAATATCCAACTCTTCATGAATACATTGGATTTTCTTGGTAAAAACACTGGAGTGGTTTGCCATTTACTTCTCCAGCTTATTTTACAGATGAGAAAACTGAGACAAATAGCATTAAATGGCTTGTCCAGGGTCACATAGTAAGTATCTGAGGCTAGATTTGAAGTGAGTAAAATAAGTGTTCTGACTATAGGTTTGTCACCCTATCCACTGCACCATCTAGCTAGCTGGCAATGGGAGTCTGTTTTATTTTTTAGTCCTGAACTATATTTTCCTATGTATGTTTCAATTTTCTCCCTTGTATCTGTTTTTATATCAAAGTCACTAAATAGCAAGTCTTAATTAGAAGGTGTCTGTCAATTTATTAATAGAATTGCTCTAATTTTATATCCTCTGAAATAGGTTTTGACACCAAAATTTCAATTATTTTTGTTATTTTAATTTTTTTTTGCTTACACTTTTAATCCATGTACCATTCCCCTTTTGTAGGCTCATGTGTATTAGGATTTTATGTGGGGGAGGGAGGGTGGTATTTGAGATGATAATTTTTTTAGTTAAAGCTTTTTATTTTCAAAACATATGCATAGATAATTTTCAACATTCACCCTTGCAAAATCTTGTTTTCCAAATTTTTTCCCTCCTTTCTCCCCTAGACAAGTAATCCAATTGCAACAAGTGCAATTCTTCTACATATGTTTCCTCAATTATCATGTTGCACAAGAAAAATCAGATAAAAAAGGAAAAAAATGAGAAAGAAAACAAGATACAAACAAACAACCACAAAGTGGTCCACACTAAGTCTCCACACCCTCTGTCTGGATGCTGATGGCCCTCTGCATCACAAGACCATAGGAACTGGCCTGAATCACCACATTGTTGAAAAGAGCCACATCCATCAGAATTGATCATCATATAATCTTGCTGTTGCCATGTACAGTGATTTCCTAATTCTATTTACTTCATTCAGCATCAGTTCATGTAAGTTTGAAATGGTAATTTGCATCATCTTATTTATTTTCCCACAGAGGTTGAAATCCTACTATCTAAATATTTAGTTGTCCACAATGCTCACAAGACCAAAGCAAGATGTAGAATATTAAATTATTTCATTGAGACTAAAATGAATAGTAAAATAATTGAGATACGATTTGAAACATATTTCTGAGTAGTTACAATTGTCTCCCTTTTTCCATTGAATAAATTGGGAAATAATCTCTTCCAGGATTCATGTTCCAATGTGGAAAGGAGTTAGTCTTGCTGCTGTAGCTCAAAATTGCTATCTCCCTGCTAATCCTCCATTCTTATGGATGTGTAGAGTTTCCATGACTTCTCAGCACACTCTTCAAGCTCATGTTCATGGTACCCTATTTTTCTTATTCCATCAATGCCCTCCATGATACAATTATCATGTAAGAAGGCATGCAATTTATTGGGAAATGAAATCCTAGGAACTTCAATGAGATTTTTTTCCCTGAGCCTCATGGAAAACTTAATTTTCTTATCAATGGGTATTACTCTTATGCCTCATCACAAATACTACAAAGCAAGATAATTAAGAATTCTATGGTTGTGCTGTTTCTTAATAATTTGGAGCCTCATGTTGAAACTATGAACTTCTGTATTTATCTCTCAAAGAAGAAACAGTTAACGATTCTTTCATTTATTTTCTCAAGAGATTGAGACTTTTAGCTGCCATTTCTTTGTGTCTTCTAGTTTCATTTGTAGTGAAAGCAGCAATATCCACTTAGCTCATATTCTTCAATAATAGTTTATCAGCATTTTGTCATTGGACAAAGGACTCACATTTAAAATAGCAACTATTAATGACCAAGAATGGTCCCCAAACTGCAGTTCTTAGCATCCCATTTATCTTCTTCTTCTACTCTCATTTTAGAAGCTGAAAGAAGAAACTGAGAACCAAGGGAATTTTTTGTTCTTATCTGTGTAGCCAAAACAAGTATCACCTTCTAGATGATTTTTTTTGCTATGAATCTCTCTATACTTACCTCTTCTGATCCTCAGACAGTAGACATTGTTTGTTGGTGGTATCATCATCAAAGCTCTTCCAGCTTGGTATATCTGGCCAGAATATATGTTTCACTATCTTACCTTTAGTGAACATGGTGGAGTTCTTTGGTGGATATATGTTATGACCACAAAATGGAAATAACCCTAAATCATGACCTACATCCTAGTAACTCCAATATCAGAATCTGCAAATGTCCTAATAACATCAAGAGCCAAAAATCAGTTTTACACAGCGCTGTAGCTACTTTTACTCTGGGGATTGCTCTTATTAGACATATACAATGACACAGAAAGAGTTTATCTGCAGAACAGTCTTCAAAATTATTTTTGCTTTAGGGAATGCAGGGCCTATCTCAAATTTTATTGGCCAACAAAAGCGTTATTAATTTATTCCAAAGAAAGAAAACATCTATTGAATTCCATCTTCTATGTTCTTTATATAGACATGCTTGAGGTACTCTGCTGTCTTTGTAAGTAAGGCATCCTGAGGGAGCCCTTTTAGCTCTACATGAAGAAGTATCTTTAGTATAAAGAATAGCCCATCATGACCTGGCTACCCTCTTAAAATAAATCCGGTTTGCTAGATTCCATTTAAGCACAAAACCCCAAAATATATCTTCCAGTTTCAGCTGATAAAGAGTAAGGAAAGGTCCAGATTTTCTGTTGCATATCAAGCAATTATTTTTACTTCTCTTAAAATGAACTTCCTAAGACTATGTTCTTGATTTTCACAAACCCTGACTGTAACAAAGAATATAATCTAACTCAAGGGACAAACAAACTACTTATGCAGTCTGTTTGGATTAATTTGCAGAACAGAAATTCTAGAAGAATGATAGATAACACTGGGGCTACATTTCCTATTCAGTTGGGCCTCTGTTAGTGCTGTACAACTATTTTCAGGACATTAGATTCATTTTCCCTATCATTTCTTTTTCTTGTATTATAATTTAGGAGCATGGGTCAAGGGAGGTCCTTTAAATAGTAAAAAACAGATTTTACTGGACTCAAATAGTTATAAATGCTATTAAGAGTTATTAAGTACTACCAATCTAGGCTTCTTCAAGCAGTTCTGGCACAGTTCTTTGAGACTTGTATATGACTTTTCTACCTCAGGAAGGAAATAGTAAAAACATAACCTACATATTTATGAGTAAAGACAGATCATTTCATAAGCTATATACAACCTAATTATTAAGAAACCAGAAAACTTCAAGTATTGTAGAAGAAATATTTCTCAGTATACAAATTTACTGAGGATCCATTTAAACCAAAGCAAACACATTGAAAGAATGCTTCTGAAGGAAATACTAGCTTGGGAAACTTTAAGAAATTAAGAACTATCCACCACCCTCAAGGAGAGCCACAATCTATAGGTTTCAACTGCCCACAAATTAACTTCTAAGAGATTGTAAACCTAGAATAAAAATCTTAGAGGAATCCATGTGGTTTTCCTAGTAATGTGTGTACATCTGACCCAGGAATATACTCTACCTGATGATGTTTGGGGGTGAACTATGCCCGCCCTCCTATTGATTTGTGTTTGGGACAGATAGAAAATTTGTAGACACAACAAGTATACCTGTCCTGAGTAAAAAGAAAAACAAGATAGAATTTACCATCTAGCACCAAATTCAGCTCAGAATAATGCTGACAGAAACAAATCCTATAATGTCTAAACTCAATGTTAAGACCTTCAGCAAGAAAATAGTTTTGCTCAGAAATTATGTTATTAGTGACACATACACATTAATAACCAATGGAAAGCTTCTCCGTCCTTACTTGTAGAGAGACAGGACAACTTGCCTATTTATAAAATTACCCCCAAAACTGGCAAGGGCATTTCAAGGTCAATTACTACAACTTATAATTGCCACATCTACTTGTTGACATAGATAAGTAGGCTGGATTTCTTGATGAGCAGATAAAGATGTAAACACCTAATTTAAAGTTCCAAGAGCAATAGGACCATTTTGAGTTTCACAAAGACCTTCTGACAGTGACAAAAGCTTGGAAAGAGAGATTTCAAGTAAAGACAGTATTATGTACCTTAAGCCAATGATCAACAAAAATAACAGAAGTATTATTTTTCTGCCGAGTAGTTCAGCTATGGATACTTCTATTGTATAAACACATATCACACAGCTGTTAGCGAGCCTGAGTCCATTTCAGGTTCTGCATTGCTGGAATATTATTTTTGAGAACTTAGATGAATGATGAAAATTATCATCAGTCTATACTATAATATCATGCCGACCTAGGGAAATAAAGATAAGCAAGACACAGGAAAGTTGAGTTAGTCTAGCGTAGAACTTATAATAGACAATTTACAATATTTCCCCCAAAATGACATCAACATTTACCTATGAAAAAGTACCTTATTCAACATTTCACAAGTTCATTACTGGCCATGTTAGTTATTTCATATTTGAATATGCTTTTTAAAGTTTCTTGCCCATACTTATTTATTTTAGGTTTTTATCATGCATGTATTATAATTACATTTGTTCATTAACTATGCACGATTTTGCTATTTGCTTAATTGCACATATGTTGCTGTTTCTACAGGTTTTGTTATTGTGTATTCCTGCTGGTGTGATTATTGCTTTACTTTGCTATTATGTCTACTTGCTCATGTTCCATAAATATGCATGTACAGCTGTGGCAGATGCATGTGATATGTCCTGCATATAATTTAGACTGAAAGTCACTGGCCTCTGAGGTGATGCACTACAGGTGTATTTCATATTGGCTGTGAATGGCATCTGGAATGATTGGGATGACTGGGATGACACTAGATTCATTGTCAGTGTCTGTTGTTTGTTTCAATGCCTTGATGTTATAATTCCTGATGTTAAGCATACCATAATTGATTTTGCAAAAGACAGCAAAATTCCTAACCAGAGGGAGGAATGTCATCCTTGGTACCTCTCTCTGACAAGAAGAAATGCATACCAGAAAATGAAGCTCTACTGGTTAAAACAGGATTCTTTAACTTGCTATGATCCTAGGATGGAAGAGAGATTGTCAGGGGGTAGGCTACACCCAGCTCAAACTAGCTTGCCAGAGCAGATTGTTAAATTTTTGATGCAAGCATTTATACTTCTAAAATCAGCACATATTACAAGTTAGGGTTTGATTTATTAGTCTTATTTTTCCAAGACTTAAAAAAGTGATGGAAAAAAATGGTAATTTTTAGAATAGTGCACAATATTTACCAGTACATCCCTGAGCTGTGTCCCTTAAAAATACATTTTCTCCTCACCCTGGAGGAGAGGCTTTTGCAAGAAATAAAATGAACAGAGGTATAGAAAATTGGACAAAATTTCTGTATTGACCCGTCTTCAGCTGAGCATTCAGTTATTTGCTTTTGGTTTCTAAGGAGTTAAAGAAATTGCGGGTGGAAGACAGAAGGGAGGCCACCTCTACTCTGGTAGCTCTTGCTGCTATCACAATAAGCAGAGCTAAATCTTGCAGCTATCACCCAGGACTGAGATGAGAGAAAATGTGACTGTTTGAATTTCCTGAGAAAAACAATGATGAAACTTTTCTCCTACTTCTCTCTCTCCCAGAGGGAATAAGTTTCCATCTCAAAGTTTATCACTATCTTTCAAAGTTACATTCATTATGTTTTGAATGACCTCACCTGAATAATCCAAATTATATCATTTGCCTTCTCAAGAAGGGAGAGGGAAGAAGAAGGTTGAGAGAGAATTCAGAACTCAAAATTTGAAAAAATGTCTTTAAAAAATGTACATGTAATTGGGATATATTTAATGAAATAAAAATATATTTAAAGTAAAGTTACATTTATAATTTCTGTTTAATTAGTTTGAAATCCATTTAGATAAAATGTAATGGATTTTTAATGCTTCTGATATGTGCAATGTATTATTTGTGAGTAGGAAATTGTATGATGACAGGGACAATGATAGCAAAGTTTGCAGTTGCAAGTGAAATGGAATAGGGAACTGATTATCTAAATTGTTAAAATGCTGTCACAACTGATGGTCCCTGAGAGAAAATTTTATTGATTATTATGTTTTGCAAACTCCCCAAAGTGAGATGATAACAGATGAATCTAGTCCTTTGTTTTCCACTAAACTACTAAAAAAAAATATAAACAAAATTAACAGCAGATTTTCTGATGAGGACTGAGCTACTGGATCATTGCCCTTTTTCTATTGCTCTCTCCCAACAGAGTCAAGGATGGTAACTAGAGAGTATGTCATACCTGATGAAAACTTGAGAAGAAAGATGAGACGATGATGTCCCCGTTCTAAGAATGGGAGCTAGAGGAATGGGAGGGAGTACCTCTCACTTCAAAACCACCAAACTTTCAAAGATATCCTCTCCCTCACTTGCTAAACTTATGTTTTGTGACTCTAAAAAAGGATGTGTGCCTTTCTGGACAAAAGATGATCTTTTATAATAATGTACTGAGTTGTTTTTCTCAAGTATCTCCAATCTCATATTATCAATGGAAATTGGAAATCTAGACAAGGAATTTTTTTAAGACAAGGAATTAAAGTATGATCTTCTCAGAAGATATTGAGAATTAGCTAGGGAATAATGAATTCTCTATCTCAAGTAGAACCAAAAGAACAATATCCACAAAGACTGTAATGGTAAAAATTAAAAACTAAACTAAAAAAAATTGCCTTTGATTGATTGTTAATGACCAGTCAGTCCCAGAGAAGAGATAATGAAGTGCATTTCTAACCCTCTGCAGAAAGAAAGGGACCTCAGGTGTGAAATGCTACATATATTTTCACATGCAATCACTTTATCATTTAATCTTGCTTAATTGTTTATCTCTGGTACAAAAGGATAAGTATTCCGTGTCAGAACAAAGTTATATTGTTCAGGAAAAAAAAAGAAAAAGCATAAATATGATTTTTAATAAAAGAGTTTAAAGTTGATTGATATGAGCACCTATCTCTTGGAAAGCCACAGAGGTAAAACAAACTATCATTTTCTTTCCTCTGTCCTTGTCTCAAGAGCACAGAAACCAACAATATTAGATTTAGCTGACTCGAGCAAATTAACTATTTTCAATTATGTGGATTAACTTTATTTTCAAAGTCAGCCCTAAAGCTGGGAACACAATCTCCTTCTGGACAAACAAATGGAAAGGCCAACTAAGATGGAACTTTACCCAAAGCAGTTTGGTCTGAAGTGACCCTTGAAAATAATGCCACAAATGGAGAGCTTTCTTTCAAGGGGAAACAAGAAATATTTCCTGAGGATAAGATACATATGCATACATATTTTACCAAATTAGAAGATGCCTGAATCACCATTTGATGGCCCCCAGATAAAATTTACTTGCATGCTCTTCAAAGAGAGACAAAAAAGAACATTATTCTCTCAAGCAAATCTCTCCACAGCACTAATGACCATAAAACTTGAACTGAGAAAAACTTATAAGAATCATACATTCATAGATCCGGAAAAGGACAAGCCTTTTGTTCTACAACTGAAGAAACTGAGGTGAAATCTTCTTCTAGTTTAGACTCTTAAAAAAGACAGAAAATCGACCCCCAACTCTAATTTTGTGCTTTATATGTGTTCAGACATGAATGCAGAGAAGAAAAAGGAAATAATTTGTCTTTCCTTTAATTCAAAATAAAATTCTCTTTCCCCTTCATTGTATAGTCTCAAAAAATGATCATATTTCTTAGACCAAGACAAGTATAACTTTCATATAAATCTGAATTTTTCAAAATGTTCTTATTGCTACTTTTGTGACATGGAGGAATACAATGACTTGTACCTGTTTCTCTTTAGTAGTAAGGATGAGGGTATTCACTATGAGTCAAGCGCCCACCCTACCAATCAAGTGGAGTATCACCTAACATGAGCAGCCAGCTAGTGCATTGGATAGAGTGTGCTGGAGTAAAGATCTGGAATAAAGAAGACTCATCTTCATGAGTTCAAATCTGGCCTTAGACATTTACTTAGCTGAGCAAATCATTTAACCACAACCATTTGTCTCAGTTTTCTCACCTGTAAAATGAGCTGGAGAAGGAAATAGTATTCAACTCCAGTTTCTTTATCAAAAAAAACAACAACAACAACAAAAAAAAAAAAACAAATGGGATCATAAAGAGTTGGCCCTGACTAAAAATTACTGAACAACAACAATTTAATCACCAAATATGAAAAGATACAAGAACTAGCTGCTCTCTCCCTTTGGTTGTGATGTCCCAGTTCTACTTTTGTCTTAAGAATCCTTCTGATTCCAGAATTGGAGGGAAGTTAATTTTGTTTTAATTAATCATCAAGCTTAATTTATTGTGATGTCCGCTTATTTTAAAATCAGCCGGAGTCAGGAATTCAGGTTAAGGGAAAATCTTCAATCTTTATTCTTTGTGGAGGTCAAAGCTGCGACAGGAACCAGCCAGCAGTCTCTCTTTCCGTTTCTCTCTCCACTCCTCTGCCTCCACCCACCAAAATCGTCATTTCCTATACAACACAACAGGACTTGTACAAAGAGTAGGTGGGGGTCATTCTTTCTCCAAGCATATATATTAATAGAGTATGGTCCAATTACTATTTAGCTTCACATGCTTAGGACCTCAGTGCATCAACTCGAGCTTCAGCCCATTACAATTTATATTAAATAAAGTAGAAAATAATAGTAGATTATTTAATAAAGTAGAAAAATGGCATGTAGGAAAATTAAACCAAGGAAAATGGCTGACAACTGTCTTGTAAATTCTATCAATAACCTTAAAACTGAGCATCAGAATGGTATAAATGACCCACATCATCAAGGAATATGTAAAGATTTATTGAGTGAAAAAGGATGCAGTTGTATGACACAAGCCATGGATAGAGGGTTCAAAATTGGACCCAAGAATTATTGCAATCAGCAGCTGACTGCCTGTGCCTCTCTGTCCGCTGATTATATTGATTATAGTAGTCAGTAGGAACAGTTTACTAAATTGAAAGGACAGTGATGCATCTTCCCTGTAATTGCTTTTATCCCCAAATCCTGGATTCTGAGCTGCTTTTAGCTCAATCAATTGACTAGATAAGGATTTACATGACTTAAGGTCCTGCCTTTCCCCTCATCTATTTATAGTCTTGTTTTTTTTTTGGTTTTTTTTTTTGTTTGTTTTTTATTCTTTACCTCATCTTTACTTTATAACCTTGTTTTTATGGACTTTCTCCCTGCCCCCATTTTGGCCTTATTTTCCTCCTCCCATCTAGTTAAATTCTTACTATAACTCACTAACTTTGGAGTATTTGCACATTCTTTAACCATTTGCACAGCAATCAGATCTTAATGGAGGTAATAGAAGAGCTTGCCCAAAGCCCACTATAACTTTGCTCTAGGGTTTGGTGTGGATTATCTGATCAGATCATCACTCATAAGTCCACATCTTACTAAGAAAACTCCAATCTTTCTCCCTTGCTCTTCTGTGTTTTTATTATCATTTATGACAATAACATTTTAGATATGTCATTTTATTTATTGTTGTCATTTTATATCATTTATGACAATAACATATATAAAACTGTAATGCCAAAGAAACAGAGCAAGACAGAGATTAGAGACCAATTCAATAGTTTATTAAATGGAGAAAGATACTGGGACCAATGGATCCATGGTTGGTCCCAGGGCTGGAGGAGACTATCATCTCAAAGAGTCCAGCCCTGAAGCATCAGAGGGCAAGTCTTTCATAGGATAACAAGAACATCGACACAATGGGGGAAGCACCTGGGTGGGGATAATCCCTAGCAGGGAGGCCCCTAAGATGACACAATGGAGGGAGGTACTGGAGAGATTACTGATATTCTAATGATGTCTAAAATGGATAAACCTTTACCCTGTCAAACCTTAAGAAGGAATGTCTATAACCTAAAGATATAAAACCTTTATTTCATCAAACATTAAGAGGGAAAGGTTATAACCTGAGGCAAAATAACTAAATAGGACAATTGGAGAAACTGGGTCACGACATTAAAAGGGAACTTTGGCACAACAAAATTTTAATCAAAATTGATATTTTGTTCAGAATTCAGAGAAAGTTAACATTAATTCGCCCAGACCACAGGATCCTCCCCAGATCAGTGATCAATCTCTTGCCACCCCCAGGAACAAACTGGTTTCAAACTCTCAAAGATTTGTTTCCCCAAAGACTGCCTTAGGACCTGGGAAAGATATTTGTCTAAAATTTTAATTTTTTTTCCTTTTCACAGCAAAGCCCCTGCAGTGGTTTAATGTTCATTCTGTTTCAATTTTAATGAACTTGAAACACTAAGTTTTCTATTCAAGGGAATGATGTATAGGATTTATAGATAGATTAGGTGCAGCATTGCCTCTCTACAACTGTCTCCATTTCTCCATTCCCAGAATTTTTCAAGTGTATTCAAGTTAATTTGAGCTGTTGAATGGCCCAGGCCAGGCAGACAGAAAAGAAAGATGTACTCAGTGGAATATCACTCCTTCCCTCTCCTTTCTCACATTTCCCTCAGCCCCTTTCTTAAATCTAAGCACTCTCTTTGTTATATTCAATAATATTCTTCCTTGAATTGTACAGGACCATTTGGATACTATGAAAAAACTTAATATGAATGTAGCTCCAAGCTCTCACTACACTGTCACCCAAAAACTCACCACAAAATAAGAATGGCTATAATTATCTTCAACAAAACTTATTCAGGTGATTTATATGAGCACAATGAAACCAGATAACTTGATTGACTAAGTATTCTAACTGTGAGAAACAAAAGAAAAAAGAAAAACATTCAGACTTATAAGAATCCTTCTAATTCCAGAATTGGAGGGAAAGTAATTTTATTTTAACTAATCATCAACTTTAATTTATTACAATACAAAATAAAATAGAGAAGTAGCATGTAGGAAAATTAAACCAAAGAAAATAATATGATAACATGTCCTTGATACCCCTCACTCCCATTAATCCTCAAATGTTCTCTTTCTCTCCTGATCTCTAACTTAATCTAGTTTCTGGTTTTATTAGGTACTAAAAATTTCTTTGAAATATTTGAAAGAGTCATAGCCTTCTCCAAATCTAGTGTTATGTATATATAAAATGAAATGTGTTTATTCTACAAAGGGCATTTAGGATTATAGGGATTTTTCCCCTCTTATTATCTAGGGAGTCATTCTAATTTCTTCTGGGTAAAAATAAATCAAAATGACTGACTTTCAAAATTGTGGAAATGAAATGAGCCCAGATAAAAGACAAAATGTGATCATTAAGACTCCAACAAAAAATTAAAATGGAGTAATATTATCATCTGTTACAAAGTCAAAGGGTGATACCTCCTCTCCACTTCAAGGGCACTGCTTGCGCTAATTGTGGCTATTTGTATCTCTTCTTAATCAATAAGTACTTCCCTGGAAAAGTTGCACAGAAATAAAACTTTATAAGTGTCATATTTTTAAAATAAGGGAATAGAGGCAGAAGAGGAGATGCAGATCTCAGCATCAGGAAGACCTGGTACTCTGACAACATTAACTGCTCCAGCTGAGTATTTAAGTTCCTTAGTGCCTCCATGCCCTAAGCAGCTATCTAATACTTTTAAGTGGCAGAATATTTGCCATCCAAAGCAGTTTCCTTACTAGGGAATCCCTAAAATAATAAAATCAAAGGTCCAGTCCAAAAAAAAAGGGGGGGGGGGAACGAATTACTATTTAAATTAATTCATAGCATCATATCTTTAGATCTAGAAAAACCTTTAATATGTGTGTGAGGGGGTGAATAGGGTCAAGCAAAAGGCCCGATTCCTGCCATCAACTCAGCATCTAGATGGACCATAGGGAAGGGCATTGACAGGAGAAGGCTTTTGTTAAATTTAAGGGGTCCTTGCTGCAGTAGTCCTTAGTTGAATTTCCACTGCTATTCCCCAACGCAAGTAGGGAAGAGCATTGACAGGATTCCCTTGTCCTTAAGGGGCCTTTGTTATCCTTAGGTGAGTCTTTGTTACAATGGGCCCTTGTTGAATTTCTTGTATTAACAAAATTATCATAACCCTATATTTACTGTATCCAATCAGAAGGACAAATTATAGATATTAAACCCCATATTTTTCTCCTATTAAAGAACTCACTTCTTTATTGACTCCTCTTTGGGCACTTAGCCCACCAGACTGGTATAATCCTCTACTAACGCCTTAAAATAGAAACTTAGCCGGCCTTATGGTGTCTTCCACTTTGTTATGGAGTCTTCTCCATTGTTAAGGGCAAATTCAACTAGGGAATTTAGGCTGAACAATGATTAGAACAGCTGGTTTAGGAAGGGCTGGCCAAATACCATAAACTGAATAACAAAGAATGTTGTCCCATTCAAGGACTGAGGGTCCAGTTTATCCATCATAAAACATTAAGTGATGGGGCTCATGGTGCTGACCGAATTCTCTTCTAGCCTTGGAAAAGAAAAGTAGATTCAAAGCTAAAACTAGCATTTTTATTAATTTTTTAATATTTTATTTTTTCTAATTACATGTAAAAATTATTTTTAATTTTTTTTTAAAATTCTGAGTAATAAATTCTTTCCCTCTTCTCCCTCCCACTCTGAGATGGCAAGCACTTTGATACGTCCATATTGTCATGTTGAAAAAGAAAATACAGACAAAAAAATTGAAAAAAATAAAAATAAATATGCTTTAATTTGTATCCAGAGTCCATCAGTTCTTTCTCTTGAGGTGGATAGGACTTTTCATCATGAGTTTTTTGGAACTCTTGTATTGCTGAGAATAGCCAACTTATTCATGATTGATCATCATACAGTACTGCTATTACTGTGTTGAAAATTCTTCTGGCTCTGCTCACTTCACTTTGCATCAGTTCATGTAAATCTTTCCAGTTTTTGCTGAAAGTATTTTGCTCATCATTTCTTATGGCACAATAGTATTCCATCAAAATCTTATACCACAATTTGTTCAACCATTCTCCACTTGATGAGGATCTCCTTAATTTCCAATTCTTTGCCACCACAAAAAGAGCTGCTATGAATATTTTTGAATGTATAGATCTTTTTAATCTCTTTAGTAGACAAACCTAGTAATATTTTAACTAATATTCTTGCCAATTATGTCTTGACAATTGTTTCTATGGTTTCTATAGGAGTTTAAGTTATCTCTAAATTTAGATAAGTTATATCTAAATTATTTGGTGGGGGAAAAAAGTACCATTTCCCTTATCCTAGTTACATCTCTGGAAAAGAATAATAATAAAATATCAGCATATAAAGAGTTCAGTGTCAGCTCGATCAGATGAGTGTCAGAGGAAGAAACAAGGTCAAAACCACATAATCTCAATATGGTCAGAATAGATGTTAGTGAAAGGCAAGGTCTGAGTTTTGGGGCGATAAAGTCGAATGACTAGTGGAAGATAGAGGATAGAACTAGATTAAGTCCATGGAAGCAATTTGTCATACACAAAACTATTTCACAGGACATGCAAGTTTTAAGCCAGAGGGTCAGTTGCCTCTATTCTCCCAATTCTTCTAATTCTTTATCAACTGAAAAACTCCTTAAATTTGTATCGAGTATCCATGTTCTTTCCTTTATATCACACTATTTCTTTATATGAGGAGCTGTGTCTAGGACAGGTGAATCAGGTATTACTCTAAGTAAGAAAATTCAAAAGTCCCTAGAAGAAGCTAATTAGTACAGTAGATAAATCTCTGGACCTGAAGTCAGGAAAACAGAAGTTTAAATCCAGTCTCAGACTCTTACCAGAACAAAACACTTAAACCTTATCTACCTCAATTTTTTTTTAATCTGTAAAATGGGAATAATAATAGCACCTACCTATTGTGAGGATTAAATAACATAATATTTATAAAGTGCTTTGCAAACTTTAAAGGCCTATATAAATGCTAGTTGTTATTTTATTATATTTTATATTTACTTTCTCCCAGCTATTTGCTCCAGAAGTAAATATTACTTCTTAAAGCTTTGCTCACATAGTAAGGCTTTTAATCATCTCACAAGGATTACTCTTCTTAGAAATGTCAATGTTCTTCTTGAAAACATGGCACCCAAAAATCAAACACAGCAATCCATATGTAGTCTGATCAAATTGGAATATTTGTCATTGATGATTAGCTGATTTGTTGGAAGAAAAAAAATGAATTTTGCTTTTGTGTTTGATTTCTCCCTTCTTTTTTCTTTAGTAACAGTTGATGAACTACAAAAAGTGCATTGAGAATCACATTACTTGCTTTCAGTGCCCTTTTTTTGTACATAGTATTTTATCTTTTTCAGTTACATGTAAAGATAGTTTTCAGTATTCATTTTTGTGAGATTTTGATCTCCAAATTTTTCATCCTCTCTCTTTTCCCCTCTCCAAGATGGAAAGCAACCTGATATTAGTTTTCAGTTACTTTTCATATTTATTACTGGAAGAGAGTTTGTAAACAAAGGACATTATAAAAGATAAATGTCAATTGCAGGCATTTTAAAGGTCAAAGTAACCAGGATAAGAAAAGTTTTTGGATTTAATATACTGGATAAGTGTATCATAATTCAGTATTAGTGGAGCTATGAACTGAACCAAGCATTCTCGAAATGAATTAATAATTAAACTAAGAAAGTAATGAAAATGTCCAAAACCATTGACCCAGAATGGTAGGCAAATAATCCAGAGAGATCAAAGACACAAATAAAGCTTTAATACATATAAAAATATTCTCAGAAATCCATCTGATGACAGCAAAGAACTGGAAACAATATTTATGCTCATTGATTAGAAGATGACTAAAAATATAGGTGGTACATTTATTTAGTGAAATACACCATTATTTTAAAAAGTAAAAGCAACCCGATATTGCTCATACATATGCAATCATGGAAATGTATTTCTATATTACATTGTTGTGTTGTGAAATAAGAAACAGAACAAAAGGAAAAAGCCACCCAAAAAAAGTGAAAATCATGTGCTTTGATCTGCATTCAGACCTCATAGTTCTTTCTCTAGATGTGGATAGCATTTTCCATTATGAGTCTTTTGGAATTGTCTTTATAATACTGAGAAGAGCTTACTCAATTGTAATTTATCATCACACAATGTTAATATTTCAGTGTCTTTTTTAAATGAATTTCTAAACACATTAACAACAATTCTAAACAACAATAAGTCAGAGATATATTGAAAATCCTAAAAGAACAGAATACTTTATTTGAGGAAGACAATGGTAAGAATATCAATTTGGACCAATTTTATCCCTAATCATGTTTATCTCAGTGGTCTCATTTTTGAGTCCTGTTCTCTTTCCATTCAGTCCATCAACACTCCTGCTTCCAACCCAAACATTCTAGTACCAGAGATAATTATTTCAGCTTAGCATTCATGATATTAATCTTCTCCAATGTCAATCAACAAACATTTGTAAGACCCTACTTTGTGCCAGGCAATGGGCTAAACATTGAGGATTAACAAAAGTTCATCCTTATTTTGAAGAAACTCACAATCTGATAGGATAAATTTGAAATAATCAGCATAAAGAAGGCACTAAAATTAATTCATAGCAGAAAAAGATTCCTGTAGGAGGAGGGATTGTACCTAATATTTTAATGAAATTAGCAAGGTGACCATACCAAGTTATGTGAATAGCTGATGAAAATACCCAGAGTTCAGAGAGATAGTATCTTTTTCAAGGAAGATCAGAGACTAATAGCAATGGGATTGAAGAGAAAAGGGTGGAAGGAGGAATTTGTGCAAAGTATACGAAAACTGCAAGGTGAGGGGCATCTAAGTAGCACATTGGATAGAACTCCAGCTCTGAAGTCGGGAGAATCTGAGTTCAAATCTAGCTTCAGCCACTTAACACTAGCTGGGTGACCCTGGGCAGGTCACCTAACCCTGATTACCTTGCCAAAAACAAAAACTTCAAAGTGAATGGGTGGGGTGGAGGACATCAAACAGAAAAAGTGATAGGGAACCACTGAACTATATTGAGAATGGAAGGATGATATAGTCAGACCTATGCTTTAAGGAAGATCCTTTTGACAAAATAGCCTGGACAATGACGAAGTAGAGAGAGACCTGAGGCAAGCAGATCTACCAGTAGGCTTTTGTCCAGGTATGAGATGATGAGAACTTGAACCAGCCAAGGGGCAATGTCAAAGGAGAGAAAAGGGCATATGCAAGGGATGTTATGAAGGTAAAATTAACAGAATCTGGCAGCAGAATGGATAAGGAAGTGAGAGGAAATGAGTATTTGAAGAAGAAATCTAGATTATGAATGAGTCTGAAACTAGGAATATAGTGGTGCTCTTGACTGTAATAAGGAAGTTTGGAAAGAGTGTTTGAGGGGTAAGATTCATTTTAGACATGTTGAGTTTAAGCTGTCTATGGGACATCCAGTTTGAGTCTAAGATGTGAGATTTTAGGTCAGTGGAAAGGTTAAGATAAATGCATTTGAGAATCATCAGAATGGAGATAATTGAATTGATGGTAGCTGATGAGATCTTCAAATGAAATAGTAGAGAAGGAAAAGGGAACTGCACTCAAGACAGAGCCCTGTGGGCCAGCCATAATTAGCAAGCATGATCTGGATGAGAGATCCAGAGAGAGAGCATCAGTTGTGTAAGAAGAAAACTGAGAACTTGGAATTTTGAGAAAATGGTAATTAACAGAGTGAAAGATTATAGGGAATCACAAAGGATGAGGTCTGAAAAAAGGCTTGCACCAGCTGAATCTGGCAATGGAAAGACTGTTAGTAACATCGGAGAGCCGTTTTGGTTAAATGATGAGACTAGAACCCAGACTTTGGAGAAGGAAGTGAATAGAGAAATGGAAGAGGAGGAACCTACTGAATTGGACTCTTGTCAAGAAGCTTAGCCCTAAAAGAGGCAAGATGTGAGATAGTAGCAAGAAAATATCAGAATCCCCAGGCCAAGACCACCTCTCTCCTTTTATTCCTCTCTTTTTACTATTAGGAGACATCTTATTTTCCAGAGCTAAGGCCCAGCAAGCTATTCCCTGAGCTTTGACATAACAACAATTCTTTGCACTCACTTCTGAATAAAGTGACAAGTTGCTAAATCTGCAGCGGCTGAATCATAGAATTGACTCAAACCGGCCATGGTCCCTGACCTTGAACAAGCACCTGCAGGAACCATGTTTAAGTCATGAATTCCTGCTACGAATAGGCTTTTTTCCATTAGGCAATCTTGCCTCATTATCATTATCCCCATCATTACTATGGTTACATCTCACTGCCCAGCTCTGTCTAGCTGTAACTATATGTATCAAGGCTTAGCCCATTGCTTTGATTCTCCTCCTAAAGGAAACCCTAGCACATGTCTAGTTATCTTGTTCAGATTTCAGTGTTTCAGAGCCATGTTGAAAATGAAATGTTAGGTTAACAGCAGAAGTTGCAGTTATCTTAATGAAAGAGAAAAAGGAAACTATTTTATGATAATTTACTCACCATGGCTCCCATTCACATTAATACTCATTTTCCTCCTTGTATCTTCTAATCAACACTTACAAAAACTTTCTAATAGCTTTATCATTAATTTTTAAATATCACATGTAGGGTACAAAAAATGTTCTTTGATCTACAAAACTTAGATTTCTTTAATCCAGATTGACTAATTCCCTCCTCCAACGGAATAAAGAATTTTTTTTTGTTATAACTACTGTTAGTTATTTTTTATTTTATTTTTCAAAGTTAATAGTTGGAGTATAACTCTGGGATTTTCAGAGTTGACAGTGTAATAACATCTATACTCTTTAGTCATTTTTATTCTCAGAGTTTGGTAGATGGATGGAACAGATGAAAGGTTTTTGAGGATGGAGGAGACATGGGTATGTTTATAGGTGATTAAGAAACAGCAGAAGACAAAAAGAGAGTAAAGATAAGTGAGAGCATAGGATGATAGAGGAAGTGATCTTTGTAGGAGAATTTCTTGTGTAGATAAAGGGATTTGACTTTGCTCATTATGTTATTTTTAATACAGTTTTTTATTTTTCAAAATACATACAAAGATCGTTTTCAACATTGACCTTTGCAAAACATTGTGTTTCAATTTTTTCTCTCTTCCTCCTCTTCTCCACTAGACAGCAAGCAATCCAATATAGGTTGAACAAATGCATTTCTTCTAAACATATTTCCATATTCATAATGGTGGGCAAGAAAAATCAGATCTAAAGAAAAAAAACAGAAAAAAAGAAGCAAACAAACAACCGCCATCAAAAGAAAGTGAAAATATTATACTCTGATTCACATCCATTCTCCATAGTTCTCTTTCGGGATGCAGATGGGGTCTTTCCTTCACAAGTCTTGAGTACTTGAAAATATGCTAGATATAAGATCAAGTTGTCTTGTTCAGATTTCAATGTTTCAGAGTCATACTGAAAATGAAATGTTAGGTTAACAGCAGAAGTTGCAATTATCTTAATTAAAGAGAAAAAGAAAACTTTTTATGATAATTATTCACCATGGTTCCCATTTATATTAATGCTCATTTTCCTCCTTGTATCTTCTAATTAACACCTACAAAAACTTTCTAATAGTTTTGTCATTAATTCTTAGATATCATATTTAGGGTGCAAAAATATTCATTGATCTACAAAATTTATATTGCTTTAATCCAAATGGACTAATTAAACAAGACATAAAACATACATTTATTAAGCACCTACTATGTGTAAGTACAACCCCTCTGCTGAAGGTACTTACATCCTAATAGGAACAATGATTAAAAAAAAAAAAAAAAAGAATAGGGTTTAAAACAGAATGTAATAGGTAAAGGAAAGATCCAGACAAATACTTTCCAAAAATTTGAAGAGGAAGAAATCATTTTCAGCTGGGAGAATCAGGAAATAGTTCATATAAGAAAATGGTATCAAATTCAAATAGAAACAGGGACCACAAATCAATATGTAAGCATTCTCGTGGTCTGTTGGCAGTTTTAAAATATCTATATTTTGTTATATTTTTATTTATTTTGTTAAGTATTCCCCAATCACCTTTTAATCTAGTTCTGCTGCATTTAAGCATATGACCCATAGTCTATGTCTTTGACAATTCTGATATAGATTATTAAGAGAGTTGGAAAGGGCATGCATTTCAGGCATGGGAGTAAACTAGTAGACTAATCTGACAGTTATATATAGCACATAAAAGAGAAGAGTGTGAAATAAAAACTAGAAAAGTAATTTAAAGCCAAACTATTGGTTCTGGGCCTTTAGCCAAGTCCCAGTGGTAAAACGATTTAAGTAAGTTGGAAGGAATCAACATTTTCCATCGGCAGGAGGTGCTGACCTTGACTCCCAAAGTCACCCTCCTACCTTTGGATCTGCAGAAGCAAGTGGCCCATGTAGGCAGAGCAGAACTACTGCATTTCTTAATATCTGGGCTGTAAGCTCTATGACCTCTACAGATCCCTCTTCTTCCAATATATTACTTCTGCTTTGATTTCACATTCCTTCTTTCTTTGTCTTCTTGACAAATTCAACTTTGAACAATCTGCTGCCCTTGAATTTCTTCCCTTTTCCTATGATCAATCATACCTTTCCAAATTCATCTACCTTTGCCATTCCTATTTGTGCACTGTATTTGAGTAAGTCATATAATTCTGTCACCGGGTCCATTACAAATTTATGTTATCTAGTTTCAATTAAGCCGTCACTGCTTCATGGAAATTTTTTTTTTCCCTTCTCTGATTGACTCTCTACAACATTCCCGATGACATTCGAAATCTTCTCCTATTTTTCCAAATCCTTTCATCTCTCATCAAACCTCTTATGCCATCTTCTTTCTCTTTCAAAAAGGTAAAATGAACACTTACTGAACCTGATATCTTCAGAGTTAAGATGTATTTTATCCATACATATTTAAAAGTTTCTTAAGCCAGGAAAGTGGGTTAAGGCTCTTGATCAACTGGGCTGTCAAATTACATGAATGTAGCAATAATGTGGGAGATGGAAGTATTGGGAATGACCTAATTCATGAAAGGAAAGAAATTTTAAAATGCTATAAATGTCAGAGCAAGGTTTCTGACTGAGGACTCAAGGTCAAAAGATAAAAAATATTTTTATATTTTAATGAAATAGATACATGTTTTGATTGACCCATTCTCATATGAGTATGTGCATATATTTATTGTCTGGGCTAACTCCAATCTGCCTTCACACTGGCAGGCCATGTTTCTGAATTATTATGCTCCAATTCTCTCAGGATTATGGAAGTAACTCTGTAGGACAATACATTGACTTCAGTCATCATGTTAGCTATGAAGCCTCCATCAGTGCATTTCCACTTTATATCAGACCAACAATTCTAAATTAGGACACATTTAGCTCTGTGAATTACTTAGCAATTAGGAGATAGAGATATGCACACACACACACACACACACATATAATTCATATTCACATACAAACACACACATGTGTAATAGATGTCCACACTTTAAAGAAAATGAAAAAATAATAAAGCATCATTATTCACTTATAACTTGAGGTCATTCTCTCCCAGGGTATATAGCAACCTTGTATTACTGAGAAAAACTCACAACACAAATCTGGAACACTAACCTTCAGTGTTTTCCTTCTATCTCAGTAACTGTCCATAGATGAACATAGCTTTTATGTTCATTTCTACAGCTACATTGAGTTGATCTCTACCAGGCTTGACTAAACAAACCTTCACTAAGCATAACATTACAGTAAAAACAATCAATTCATTTGGTGAATTCTGATTCTCTGCTCCCAAGATATTTCTCTGTTCAGCAGATTTACTGCTCTCAGCAACAATATGTAAGAATATAGTATAATTATCTTTCCTTAATACAGTTCTGAAATATGTGCTTTTATCTTTCTTATTTTTCTTATTTCTGACCCCAAATGCTCTCTACAACCAACCTTACATCATCTGATGATTAATAATCAAATCTTCTGCCTATGATCAGTTAAATTATATTCCATAATCACAGATGAGCTCTAGCATTTCTACTTCCCTAATTAGCTTAATCAAAGCTATTTCCCCTTTCAACATAATGGGCAACTAGGTGATGTAGTGGACAGAAAACCAGGTCTAGGGTCAGAAAAATCTGATTTCATATCTGGTCTCAGATATTTTTACCATGGTCAAGTCACTTTTTCCTCTGTCTCAGTTTACTCAACCATAAAAAGAGAGGAAAAAGTATCTCTATCCCAGGATTGTTCTAAAGATCAAATGCGATAATGAAGAAAATCACTCTATGAATAATATTGAATTTAATTTTTTCAATTAACAAAAATCTTTTTTCTCTTCTTTCCTCCACCTTCTCCATCATTTAAAAAAAATTGTTTTTAAAATGCATAATCAAGGTAGGAGGAGTCCCACACTGGTCATGTCCAAAAAGTATGTCTCAAATAAATGCCATTCATCAATCCATTACCTCTCTCTGTCATCTGGTGGGTAGCATGTTTCATTATATCTATAAATCATAAAATATATATAAAACTTATTTTGTTGTTATTATTTTTCTACAGACAGAAATCATTACAAAAACCAAAGATAATGGAAAAGTGAAGAAAAAAATTATTAATAATTGTTTTCTGAGTACTTTATATGTTCTGGGCCATGTCTATTAAATCTTCCCATAAGAGTTCTCAGTAATCTGGAAAAGTTGAGAAGGTCTCTTTCCTTATTACAAATGGCTAGATCACGATAAGATATGTTCTACCATAGTAAGAGGCTAATAACTAACACTAACTCCATTAAACCATCTAATATTAATCAGTTTTTACAAAAAGGATATTACTTCACAGATATACCAAGAGCAAACATACAAACATTTTCTCATAAAAACTTCAGAAGATAATCCCCCAAGCCCACCTAGGTGGGGGGAAAGTCAGATGTGAAAAGATTCACAATTTAGCTCCTTGATCTTCCCAAATTCATAGCTAATGGGCTAGAGTCCCTCACCCTTCCTCCTCATGAACTTAGGATTGACTGCGACACTGGTTTAGCTTCTTAGACTCCAGGATTCCTGTGCCTTGTGGTTCTAGCCCACATTAAAAGCTTATAACCTATACCTAAATCAGAAAAGAATGAAAGAAAAAACTGAGGAATTAAGCTTATTTCTCAGGGGCTACATGGTCCTTTTGGGGGGATGGCCTTTCCTTTTTTCAGCATAGTTCCCTCACTAGAAGCTATTAACAAAGGAACCATTTTGCTTTTTCAGATGTGAAGGCAACAAAAGCCATAGCATGTGCTGACTCAAGACCTTTTGAAGATGCTAACAGGTCCAGTCACCAATAGGAAAAGGCTCCTCCCAACCACATGGTAGACCAACCAGAATCAATTATAAAATATCAACATATTTTTCAGTCCTGGTGACTCTCCCACAAGCAGCTTCCTATTGTTCTCCACATAGGTGACACCATCTTAGCATATGTATGGGGTTTGATCATTCACTGGATCTTCAGTGATGAAAGGATTGGATGGATGGATGAATGGATGGATGGATGGATGAGACCTGATTCCTGATCACATCGTTCAATGCTAAGAATCAGTATTACTTGGGGAATTGCAAAGAGGAAACTTAGAATATATGAGAGTTCTGAATTTCTGAACTGGCATTAAAATATATTTAATTAAAATTAAAGTCTGTTTAAGTAAAATTCAGGAGTGATAGTGATGGGGTTACATCATTGGTAGCTTCCTAAATATATCGGCCATTACTGACTCCACTTTACTTCTCTCAGGCTACTATTTTCACTCCCTCCAGAAAAGAAAATTGGACTTCACCCCTAAACAACTCAAAGCTTTGAAAAGTCAATTTTGACTTTATGTTGCTTGGCTCTAGTCATTCTTAAGCCTTTCTGGATGTCTCCAGCCATACCTACAAACTTGCTTTCCAGCTCTCCTTTATATCTGGTTTTCTTCCATTAGAATTTAAATTCTTGTTTGCTTTTATTTTCATCCCGAGTAAGTTCCTTGCCTGAGACATAATAAGCACTTAATAAATGGTGTTTTATCTATCATTTTGTCTATGCTGCACAAAATGTGTTTGAGGGATGTTCATTAAACCACTTTTAAATGATTTTTACCTATTGAGGTTTACTTTATTAATAGGGTAAGTACCTGAATAAAAGGTCTCCAAAGAAATTCAAAACCAATTGAGCTAAATCCTCTTAATTAGTATACCTTTGTGAAAACTAAAACATTTTTTGTGAACCTTTGTGAAAGCCAAGAAAATGATCATCTAATTATTAGAAGCTTATTGGAACACAATGTACTGGTGTGTTCCAGTATTTTCCCTCATTTAATAAACTACTCTTTAAAAAAGCAAGCAAAGAACAGTACATTAGGCTGATTTTATTTTTAAAAAATAAAGAGAAAAAAAAAAGTTCTTTAAATAGATTCTGAGGAACAGGGAGGGAGCAAACAGGAAACTAAGAACCACCAAACAGGGCATTTTCCAACATTTAAGTCAGATGACTCTGAGACTGACAAAATGACCAACAAAAGTAAACTCCTGACTGCCAGCTCAGGCTACTACCTCTGTCTTTTGTGCAAGAATATCCCTGTGCAGAGATGTTAGTCAATTAATAAGCATTTATTAGGGGTCAGGCATTGTGCTAAACTTTGGAGATACAAAAGAAAGAAAGAAAGAAAGAAAGAAAGAAAGAAAGAAAGAAAGAAA